>VXAA01007384.1:33128-57533 GCA_013399115.1 Anseranas semipalmata
GGGAAGGAAGGAAGGAGGGAAGGAGGGAAGGAGGGAAGGAAGGAAGGAAGGAAAACATCCTCTAAGCAACCTGTAAGGCATGCTTTTGTCTGAGACAGGAGGTGTGTGAGCCATTTAGAGCTCTTTGTTAATAGGTGCCTGTGGCTTACAGGTACCCAGTACTTTTTGAACTAGTTTTTTCTTACCTGCATTATTCAGCACAGGTGCAAGATGTTTTTGAATCTACTGTCATCAAAATACCACTTGACATTCAGGTCAATGAAGCCATTTCAATCAGAATCTTTTTGATCCCTGCAGCCAGCAAGAAAAGTATTTTTCTGGGATTTACACTGCTGACAGTTGATGAAGGCATTTGTAATTATTTGGCAAAATAGAACATCCACGTTCTTGATTGCCAAGGTGGTGCAGCATTTGGGGCTGTACTAGAGTGATTCCTGCTTCTAGACGTTCCAATGACAATGGAAATTCCCATTTCTCTGATCCAAAAGAAGAAATATTCTTTTCTCTCATGTTTAACTTAGGCATGGTTTTCTAGCTGTATATTACTGCCAAGATAGACTAATGAAAAACAAAACAAAACAAAACAACAACAACAAAAAACAATAAAAACAACAACAACAAAGCAAGCAAGCAAACAAACAAACAACAACAACAACAACAACAAAACAGGCAAAGTCAGGGAGTGGTTTTGAAAGTCTCCAGAGACAAAATCAGATTCACAAGGTAGCCTACATTCATTCTAGTGGTCACACAAGCTTTACATAGACTGTAAATTAAATTCCCAACCTGATTCATATGTCTAAATGTGTAGCTGGTATACTACATGCTGTAACACTGCAGCTAGTACCTAGATGCTATCTTGATGAAGCTTAGCAAAATGCATTCTTGATAAAAAGCCTTTCACCTGGTAAAGTTCAGCAATAACCCAGGACTCAAATTTAATTACTTTGGAGACTTTTTTTACCCAACAGGACTTACAAAAATAAAAGATTTTTCCTTACAAGAAATTGATTAGACAGAATCAAAGGGAAGGGGGGAAAAGAATGATTTTCTTGGTGGAAAATTTGTAAGTACATAAAAATTCAAAATTCTCACAATAAAGTGAATTGGAAAAAAACTGATAGCAGAAAAAAAAAAAAGTGTATTACACATACCAAGTCCTACATCAGAGAAGGATTTTGGTATTTTAATCCACATTCCCATATGACTTGTAAAAATAGCCTTGATATAATTAGTCTCCAAAGTGTTTTCATGTACCATGAAGTTATTTTGATGGTAGACTGACACAGAGCTTTGGAAGTGGAGAATTTATTCTCATGTTCATCAAGAGCCTGATGCTCAAAAAAGCAGTGTACAGAGTGTACTGGATCTGGCCATGACAGAGTCAGCTTTCCCCACAGCAGCCCATATAGTGCTGTGCTTTGCACCTAGAGCTAGAACAGCCCTGATATCACACTGATGTTTTGGCTGTCGCTGAGCAGCATCAAGGCTGTATCTCCAACCCCATCACAAGATGCTGGTGGTGGGCAAGAGCTGGGGAGGGGACACAGCCAGGGCAGCTGACCCAGACTGAGCAAAGGGGTACCCCGTACCGTATGACATAACACTCAGCAATAAAAACTGAGGAAGGGGAAGGAGAAGGGGGGGGAACTCTCATTACGAACACCTGTCTTCCCAAGCAACTGCTACATGTATGAGGCCCTGCTTCTGAAGAAGTGGCTGCTGATGGGGAGTAGAGAATGATTGTTTTCTCCTTTTGCTTCTGTGAAGCATTTGCTTTTTTTTCTTTCTTTCTTTTTTTTCCCTACACTTTTCCTTTAATTATATTGCTTCTTATCTTAACCCATGAGCATTTTTTACCATATTTTCTCCCCCTCTTCTTTTGAGGAGGGGGAGTGAGAGAGCAGCATGGTGGAGCTCAGCTGTCTATCAGTGTGAAACCACCACACGGGGTTCTGTCAAATGTAAACTGTTACCCTTAATGCTAATGTATATGGTTTCTTGAAGATGATACATATACAGTGACATGCTATTTAGTGGTGCTATATAGCTGGAGGGCTTTTGTGTTCATTTGGAACAGCTGAAGTCAAATTGCCTTTACAGCTATGAAAAAATATTGAGCACTTGTTAAAAAGTAAAGTAAGGGAATATTCAATGAAAAAAAAAAAAAACAAAAAAACAAACAAACAAAAAAACAAAAACAAAAAAAAACCTACAGCAAAGCTAAAGCTAGAAGGGTTTTGCTTTGGCCCAGTATTTTCTTGTCCTCTTTTTATACGAGCAGCTGAGATTCAAAGTTTATCTCATTTAAGCTGTTATACTTAAGACAGATGGAGTCAGTAGCTCCTGAGTAGCCACCTCCTCCTGTGTTGCAGTGTGGCGTAAAATGCAATTTTATTTGTGGGTAAAGAAAGCAGTAGTGATCAAAGAAACTGTCTTAAAAATCAGTGATGCTGATTACTATTTCTCCCTCTCTCTTATTTGGCATGTAAAAATACAGCTTTAGAGTTATATTACAAGAATAATAAATCATAAGAATAATAAAATCTGGCATCTAGCTGTCATTACAGGAAAGCTGAATATGAGATAGCAATTAGTATTGATTTATATCTGAACAGTAATGCCAAAGCCATCTTCATAAATAAAATTCAATATGTATTGCCTTCATTATATATATAACCCT
Organism: Anseranas semipalmata; assembly: GCA_013399115.1. Classification (NCBI taxonomy): domain Eukaryota; kingdom Metazoa; phylum Chordata; class Aves; order Anseriformes; family Anseranatidae; genus Anseranas; species Anseranas semipalmata. Next base: position 35,812 of record VXAA01007384.1, read on the forward strand.
ACTGAGCTGAAACCAGCAGTCTAGTTACTAAAAGGTACATACATTATAATATGTGTATATTTAGGCCCAATACCAAACTAAACAGAGCAATAATTATCTAGTTGGAAAAAGAACCTGAGCCTTTAGACAAACTCTGGTTTCTCATAGAGCTTTTCAACAAGAAATAAAGGTGGTGGTGTCATCAAGGTGTTTGTTTTTGTTGTTGTTTGTGGAACTGAGATTCAAGAAAAAATCTGTTTGTGCTAACAGGCTTGTCTTCCCTTCCTGTCTCATCATTAGCATTCTGAATGAAAGTTATTCCTTAGTTTTCTCGCTTGTCTATACATCAGTGCCTCCCAAGGCAGTCTTCATATTCTCAATGCTATTACTGCTCTTCCATTTAGTTTATTCCATGTACACACCTGTATGCATTGAGTCAAAGGCATGATATCCGGAATGTATGAAGGCATATACTTTTATACGTGCCTTTGTTTTAGACAGACTTAATTATTCTTTTAGATCTGCCCTAAATGAAGGTTGTTAGCAAACTGGCCCAGTGAACAAGGTTTCCCCAAACTAAAATAAAGATCACATTTTACTCAGGGAAAGAGCAGTGATGGCAATGAGCCTTCATAATTTTAATTTAGTGTAGTTATTTCTACGGGGGAAGCTGGAAAAAGGGAAGCAGAGATGTAACAGTTATTTGCATGTATTCTTTGACACTCCCACGCTCTGGAAAGTCAGCCCACCGTACTGCCAGGTGCTCAGAGTACCCAGCTCAATGCAGGTATCTACAATACGTATGCTTCATGAGGAGACTTACCTTCATCAGGATAGCGGACTGCTGTGGCAATAATATGAACAATGTTTCACAAAGTAAGCCAAAATTTACTGCACTACAAACCAAAAGAATTGGTTAAGGTAAAAGTCTGCCACCTGAGAGCAGGATCAAGTATCTGAGCAGGAAATTCCAAGCAATCTTCTTTCCTTTCAAAAAGATTTGTTTTGTACAAAGTTAATATTTCTCGAAGATCTTCTGTCACCTAAGAAATAAACATCTCGCTGCTTCCTGGCCACTTTTCTCAGAAAGCAAGGAAAAAAACCTGAAACCAAGGTTTCTACATCCTGGACATAGGCACAGAAGTCTTGTATTTTCTTTGCAAGAGATAATCTCTGCTTAGTTCTTAATAGAAAGAAGTCCTCAGGAAAGTGCCTCTATTTTCAGGAAAATGTTTGGACGTTAGCAGGCACTCCTTCCATCTGTATGTTGTAGGGGTACCTGCAGGGCCCACCCTTGGCAAATGATCTGGACAATACCACATCAGCTGTGAAGAGAAGAATGTAAGAGGAAGCAGTGTGAATTAACTGAATACACAAAACAGAGCTTGTTAAATGGGGGATTAGCTGGGAAATTAAACAGTAAGGAGGGGGTTAGAGACACAAAGAAGGGGTCAGACTGAAAAGAAGTATATGGAAGCACAGAGATTTAGAAGGAAGGGAGAGAGCTTGGAGCGGAACACCAGTCATCAAAACCACTCCCAGCACTGCCAGAGGTCTCGCCGCGGCACTGCCCTGGCCAGGCAGAGCAGCACAGAGTGCAGCTCCCAGGGACACCCCACCGGGTGGGTGAATGAGAACTTACGGGGTGCAGGTGCTGCAGATGTGTGCTAGCGGGTAGCAGGCAGAGGCAGGGGTGCTCGCAGCTGGGGCACCCAAGCTTCCCACGTGGCAGTACATGAATTCCATTCACCCCCTGTGTGAGACATATCCATGAGTGGAGTATTTCTGTTGGATTGCTCCTTATTGTCTATTCTCACTTCTGTGGTCCCATTCTGAAACATCCATCTTCCACATCCCGCATTCATCCATTAAGATACATAATATTTTTCAGACTAAACCAGAGAAGTTTCTTTCTGTCTGTGGAAGACTCTAGTTACCACATACATCATTTTCAATAACGTCCTCATATTTATCATTCTGAAATACTGTTAAACAATTTACATTTGAATAGCGCTTTGTTTCTCCCAAATGATTTATGGATTTCCCTGAGGTTCTTGGATTCCAATATGTAAGACATAAGAAAACATGCTCTGGATAAACACTGGATGTGGGTCTAGAGGCACAGAAGTCTTTTGTATACAAGATATTAGGTCTATTTGTGTATTTGATTGAACTCTGTTAGCATCTGAAAAGTTACTGAAAGTAGTATTTAAGCCATATGTCCTTTCTTTATGCATTTTCACTAGCTATCAGAAAATTACAATTTCTGGTGGGGAACCAGTTCATTCCTTAACTTGAAAGGGCATGAAACTATGATGCTTGGAAATTCTTTCAGTCTCCAGTTTCAATCCGGATGACATAGGATTTGTGTTAATGTTTAATTGTTAAGGACCCAATATTTGTTCATATAGAGGCTTCCCCCCTCCCCCCACCCCCTTTTCTTCTTTTATATTTTGATAGCATCAGAGAACATTCTATGAATATCTGGACAGAATCACCCACACTGTCTCTCCAGGAGTGGAAATGAGTAGTAGTGAAATGCCTGTAGTGGTAACAGTGTCATATATCGCATGAGCCAGACACGCCACAGTACTCTTCCTGGACTTAAGTGGACTTAAGCCAGATGCTTTGCAGTAACTTCCCAGAAGCTCCAAAGGAACTTTTCTTTTGTGAAAACATGAATCTACATTAGTTTTAATGAAAGACCTACGAAACAGTGCTGCTACTTCAAGGCTCACTTAGCTGCCATTATTCTCCTGTGCTTTTTGAAGGCTCAGGGAAGACCTTTGGACCTACTGTTCTTTCTCTTGGATCCTAGGGTGCTCAGTAGAACAGGGCCCTGCTGCCATAGCTATTCACCGGCATATAATAGCACAGACTTCCAGGCAGAAGAACACCCCCTCCAAAAAAAAAAAAAAAAAAGATTTGATTAAAGGCCACTCAAGCAAATAAATTCTCAGTCCTCATGCTTTCTTTAAGGGATGTTACATTACTTTCATGAGACTGGCATTTTGCCATTTATAGTGAAAATAAAATGTTCTTTATGTGTTCAAAAAATAGATTTTCATTTTTGTTATATTTGCCACTTAGAACATTTTAGCTGTCCTTTATCAGTGCTACAAAATATCTTTCTCTGAGCAGTTTGTGTATGTCATTAGCTTACTAACCACATTCCTCCAAAAAGCATTATTATTATTGAAATAGCTATTATGGATTCGAAAGAATAGAAGGCCAAGAATTCAGTGCTTCACATGAGACTCTTCTTCACATACTGAGACTCTTAATTCTAACTGATGTTAAGCATATTCCGTCTTCAGATGATCATGGTTTATATACAAGAACTCTCTGAGAAGTACTTATTTCTGGAACTGCAGTCTCTTGAAGGCCCAGTAAACACCCTTGGCATAATTTCCAGATCAGATATCAGAAATGGACAAAAAAAAAATCTTTTTATAATATAAAGAAAAATCATCCCTACTTTTATACACTGCAACATTATTGATTCATTAATGTTGCCTGAAGAATGCTCCTGACTGCAGTATGTATCATGTCTAATACTTGATTCCAATATGTGTTGTCATTCCATTCTTCAGCAAGATATTAGACAAAATGAATTGCCCTTGGCAGGATGACAATGACGATAAATGTCAAAACAGCTTAATCCAAAACTAACTAAATAAATAAATAAAATAAAAAATAGATCTAATGTGCAAGTTCTGTGCCAGCAATCTTAGTGTGGGTCTAAGTATTGTATTACCCAAAACATTCAGACATTAAAGCTGTATTTTTGCAGCTTCTACTCTAGCATATAATATGTTCATATAAATATATGTCTATATAGTATCATGAAATATCATTCTGGGTATTGGCTCTGGCTGAGATGGAGTTAACTTTCCCCACAGCAACCCATACAGTGCTGTGCTTTGCACCTAGAGCTAGAACAGCCCTGATATCACACTGATGTTTTGGCTGTCGCTGAGCAGTGCTGGCACAGCACCAAGGCTGCGTCTCCAGTTGCCCTGTCAAGGCCAGTAGGATGAGGCTGGGCAAGAGGTGGGGAGGGGACACATCTGGGGCAGCTTACCCAAAGTGACAAAAGGGATATTCTATACCATACAATATCTTGCTTACCAGTGAAAGCAAAGAGAAAGGAGGAGGATGGGGTGTTGTCATTATGAAGGCATTATGAAGGCATTTCCAAAGCAACTGCTACTTGTATTGAAGCTCTGCTTTCTGCTTCACAGGAAGTGGCTGGGAGCCATCCACTGATGGGAGGTAGATTTTTTTTTTCCCCACTTTGTTTCTATGCATGGCCTTTGCTTCTCTTTCATTAAACTGCTTTTATCTCAACAAGTTTTTCTCCATTGTATTTTTCCTCCTGTCCTGCGTAGGAGAGGGAAGGAGAGAGTATCCTAGTGGCCAGCCATGATTACCCCACCACAACAAGTAAAACTAGCATGATTAGCGTAACTAGCGTGATATTACAGTGGCCAGCTCTTAATGGTGAAGAAGATAACACAAAATCATTGAGCAAATAAAACTTAGTTTGGTTTAAAGTGAATAATAAAAGAGAATGGATAAATTAAAGGAGAGAGAGATAATCTGAGATCTGATTAATACCAAAACAGAAATAGTAGACAAGAATTTATGTGGATTATTAGGTGGTCCAAGTGACCTTTGTACCTGAGAACATAATAAGACTTCAGTGACTTAAATATTTCTGTTTATTTGTATCAGAGAATAAGAGGAGATTGCACATACCAGAATAAATGGTAGCTAGTAAATCCATAATATTTTTATCCATAATAGGTAAAATTTCAAAACCGATAAAAACAACAACAACAAAATACATCCCTCTGGTAAACTGATTGTTTCTATGAAGACAAAGCAGTACATTAGCACACAGCAGGAGAACAGTGGGTGCTGTCTACTGTCTTTTTTCCTGGTAGATTTCCTTCTACATCAATGTAAAAACACACCTTTATCAAAGACATGGTCCAGAGGCTACAAGAACAGAATGTATTACCTCTGCCATTCATGCATTTGAAAACTCCCTGTGTTTTTTATGTTTCTGCCTGGAGCCCCAATCCTTCTGTCCTTAGAGATGTCATTAAATTGCATTTCTGTTTCAATCAAAATTAAAATATCATCCCTCAAGGATTATACTGATGCCCATTTTATATTAATGGGACTCTGAAAAGATTCTGTAGACATTTTTTTGCATAGAAATATTAATACTTAAATTATATATTCTGAGCAAATACATCTGTCTGTATCTCTGCTTTGTCAATAGGATCCCCCCTCAAAAAATATATTCTAGTTTATAGGGTACATTCTAGAAAGAAGACCTATTAAATATTAATGCAGGCAAGTAGAGATGATAAATCAATATTATTTATAATATATGAGAAGTTGTGAAATTGATATGTTCTATTTATCTGAGTAAACTTTTTCTTTTTAGAATCTATGTTGTTTCTATTAGACAGTTGATTATGGCAAATACAAGGGCATACTAGAATGCTTTAGAAAGAGTCATAATGATAAATTATTTTTTTTCCACTACTTACAAAAGTCCTGGTAAAAAAAAAAAAAAAGAGATTATCTGTTACTCTTGCTGTTCATGCTCAGTGAATCTGTCCATAAATTAAAACATGACCATTAAATATTAGTCAAAACTTATTTCAGCAACCTTCTTGAATAAAGAGGACTTCTGTCATTTTTTTATATATTGCATTAAATTAGGATTCGTCTCATGTAGCTTCAGTTAACTTAATGTTGAGTGTCTAATCTAGATCATTTTCCTATCTGCTCATGCTTTATGCTAGTGGAAGGGGTACATACAGAAGATAATTCTAATTCTCACATAATACATCTGAAATAATGAGAAAGAAATATTATTTGTTCTCAACCCTTTTCTCATTCACATTTCATTGAGACCCTTCCAGGAATCAGCTACCCTGGTTCTTCCTTAATTCAGGACCTATCCTACAACTGGCAAATAGACATTAATTATTCATTTGCTGTTGACTAGAATAAAACAATAGTGGTGAGGGGAGAAGGTCTTATTTTATTTAAGTATATCCTTTTGCATTGTGCTGGCAACAGAAATTAGAATTAAAGTGAGAACAAACTATCTTTATACCCAAAGCAGGACATACATACTTGTTTTCACCCTGATAGATATCAAGATTAAGTAGAATGATAAAGATAATGAAGTCCCAAGCAATTTAATTTTTTTCTGTCCTTCGTAATGATTTTGTCCACACAAATAATCATCTACTTCCTGTGCATATGGGCTGAGCACAAACGAATCAAAAGCAAATGCAGATAGTGCGTTCGAAGGGGTTCTGTGCTTGCCTGCATGACAGACTGTTTTGGTCTCAAATCTTCTTCCAGCAGACAAGTCAATACTTAGTGTTTGCAAATTTCACATTCTTGCAAGCTTTTCTACAGTGATTTGATTATAGCTTTTACATATTTTATAAGATTTGACAACCAAATATTTTCTGCTTGAGTCATTCTACGGTGTCAGGTAGCCTCATTGGTAGTGTTCATATGTACCATAATGAACACCAAACAGCTCTCTGAAATTCTGACAAGTACATTAAAAGTGCAACTTACATTTACTCTTGGTCTCACCCATCTTCCTTTACCATGTTGCTTGCTCCCAGTTGATGACTATATTAGTAATACTCAAAATTGCAGCTGTGTATTCCATTCGACAGCTTCTCCCCCATTTATAGAAAGGTCATCTAGGTCACTCTCCTGTCTCTGTGCCTGAACAAACATGCACAAATCTTTCCTGTCAGATTGCTGTGTGCTTCGAGAGCTCTAAAGATTAAGACTATAAGACCTATTCCAATGCTCTTCTGTGGTAAGCTTTCTCCCTATATCTAGTTTGAACAGGTTCTTGATGCTATTTAGCAATTACTTCTTGTCCTGTTCAGTTCCACAGGGTTGATTCTAGTGATTCCACTAGACTCGACCAGTTGTCTTCACAAAATACATGAGGAAAGACTACTGGGGAAAGGTAGGCAGTAAAGAAGAGGCAGAAGAGATCTTTGACTGAACAGAGACCTGGTATGAAACCAAGGAGGTGTCTGTGAAGATACTCCCAGTCTTGGTGATGGAGGTCTGTTGCAGCCCACCAGACCATGAAGATGATGTGTCTGAGGCTATCTACAATTAGCAGGAGTCCCCTGATCACAGGCATGGTTCCACTGGGAGGATTTTAACCATTCCAGACATTTTCCAGATAGGGAAATGCTAGAGGCCAACCAGGGAAATAATCTAATTGACCTGCTGCTCAGTGAGGAAGAAATGGTGGTGAATGTGATCACCGATGGCAGGTTGGGCTGCATTGACCAGGAGAAGACTGAGGTTGGGATTTTGGAGAAAGGTTGAGAAGGTAAGCCATGGCCTTTGGACACTAGGCTTCAGGACAACAGATTTTGGCTTATTTGGAAAGTTGCCAGGGGGATTCTCTCAGAATCTCCCACAAGGATTACACAGATGAGCTAGCTGACTTTTAAAGGAAACTTAGCTGGAACCAAGGATCAAACCACTTCTTCATTCAGGAAGACTAGGAATTTAAACCAAAAACCAACAAGGGTAGGCAGAGAACCTAAAGAAATGCTAGAAGAAATCATCCAAGAAGTGAAAACAAGGAAAGGAAACTAAGGAAGACTATAAAAGCGTTGCTCAGGGAGTTAAGAATGAAAATCATGAAGACCAAAACCCATTTAGAGCTAAAACTAGGCAGAATATAAAAGGTATCAAGAAGAATTCTTACAGGTGTGCTAGTATCAAAAGGAAGTTCACAGGAAAAAAAACAACAACAACAAAAAAAACTGCTCAATAAGAGACACAACTGACTGACAGAATACAGAAAAAACTGGGTTATTTATGTTTTTTCATCCTAATTTTCACAGGCAAAGCTTACTTTTTAACTTCTGCATGTACCAGACTGATTTCAGAAGGGGGTAGACAGGAAAGCAACAAGTTAGGGACAACTTAAAATTAAGTTGGAACTGTTCCAGTACAGGGTGTCATATCAAATTCACCTGAAGGTGTTGAAGGCATTGAAGGAGCTGGCTGAAATGAGTGAAATGTTACTTTCCATCATCTATAAAAATCTCCATAATCAGGGAAGGTCCTCAGCAACTGGAAAAAGACAAACATTACATCCACCTTAAGAAGAAAGTGAGATTAGGAGAACTCTAATTGGGCAGCCTCACCTTAGACACTGGAAAAATCACAGGTGACATTCACTTTCCAAACATGCTGAAGACAACACAGTAATCAGGAACTATACATACAGATTTACAAATGGCAAATCGTCCTCCATCAGTCGTAACAAATGCCATGACGACACATGCGGTTAGTACTAGAGCCCACATGCAACATCGTTAGAGATTTGAATGATAACACACAGAATGCAAACGACACATTTCTGGATGATACTTCATTAAAAGGATGCCATGATGAATGGCAAAAATCAAGCCAGTGAGATCGTGGGAAATGTATGGATTGACCAAGTGAAACCACATGAAGTTTAGCAAGCAGAACAGCCAATCTCTGCACCTGGGGTGGAATAGCTGTGGCTGATGGGGACTGCCTGGCTCAGCAGGCAGAAAGGACCTGAGGGCGATGGTTGACCCCAGGGTGAAAGCAAGACAACAACATGCTTTTGCCTGGAGTTTGATGAACTTTGCGGAGTGCTTAGCAGAAGACTACAACCATGGTAAGAGGCCTGAAGCACATGGCGGACAAACGCAGGTTGAGTAAACTGAGATTTTTAGTCTAACAAACTTGAAGCTATGGGCCATACTTGAGGTGCAGTAAAAATAGCAGAGTTAAACTCTTCCTAGCAGTAGCAGACAGCTACAATATATAAAGGACTATGCAAGAGACAGGAGCATTGAATTGTGAGCTGGATAGATGAGGTTGGATGTATGGAAAAATTTCTTCACTAGGGGGGCAGTGCAGCACAGGACCAGGATACACACAGAAGGTGTGGGGACTCCATCAGAGGAGGTTATCAAGATAAAGTTGTGGTTGATCTGCCGTACAGCTAGTGATAGTCTCACCTCAAAAGGGAAACTGAAATAGATTATATCCAGAAGTCCCTTTTCACCAGTATTTTTATCATCCCTTGGATTCTCTGTGGACACAGCTATCCTGACTTCCATGCCCCCACCACTTCTCAGAGAAAAATTTGAAAGTTTGAAGGTATAGCGATATACATTTTATCTTTTAATGTTTATTAATTCATATTTTTGTAGGCCTCAGTTCCAGGAACCTAATATTCAGTTTGACATTTCCTATTACTGTTTTCTGTGTCACAATTTCGTTCTTTAAATTATGGTTCTTATAATGTGTTTTCAGTTCATTTATGAATGCACCTTTCCAAAACAAATGGAATTGCACTACCTTGGTTTTTTTTTTTTTTTACTTTTTTAAAAATCTCACCTTTTCCCCTCTACATCTTAACATTCTCTGTGTCCTCTCTTCTCTCCATACAATAAGGAAAAGATGAAGAAATTTTAAATCTTCATTAGAACCTTGCTCTCATGAAAGCTAAGATCCTCTCCACTGCCAGAAAAGTCAAAATTATTCAGAGTAGAAACAGATTAGTTATACAGTGGTGATTCCATTCAGTTCAACTCCTTTCTATTCTGAACATCACCTTGTTAGTTCAAATGGAATAAAGCCATAACCAGCTATATGGAAACACTTCTAATCCATTCCCAAGATGCTATAAATCAGCTTTTTCTTAGAAAACTGTGATTAAATTGACTACAGCAAAGTCAGTGACTTTTGTTTGGTTTTCCAAACAAATATCAAGAATTTACTTTTCGATAAGATAAAATTCTTACAAGCTACGTCAAACTAAGTCTGTTAAAACAAGACCAATCTGCAACATCTGCTTCTCAAAGAAAGGGACAGGACATATGATCAACAGGCAACAAATTCCCAACAGATGGATTCAGTTAGTTTTATAATGTCAGAGATGTCAATTGTAGTTTGAAAATAGAGGAATGAACAAACCATCAGCCTCCATTAGTAATATGAAAGCAGATAGTCTTACAGAGAAATTGGAAAAAAAGGACACATTTGTTCTAAGAATAGATTGATGAAAAATAGTTTTAAAACCAAATGTATTGTCTTATTTCAGCAGTAGCACCACAACTATAACAGTGACACACGCAAGAATTCAATATTATATTTATTAAATTAGAATAAATAGAAGTGTTTACTGACTTTGCCATCTTAAAAAAAAATAAAAAATATATCTTTGAAAAAAATATATTTTTTGTTGCATAACCTATCAATTGCTATTGCAAAATCTCTTTAAATGGAATCAAATAATAATAGTTTGATACAATTCTGTTACATTTCACACCAGTCTAGTCATTCAAAACTAGTTTCAAAAGTTTTAAATTCTGTTTACTAGGTCTTCTGAAAACAATAATTTTAACTTGGAATAATTCTAGAAAAATCAAGTGCCTGAATAAAGCTCACACTATAAGTAATAGATTTGTCATATGCCCAACTGCCTTCAGTTTGGTGTAAGCATTTAAAAAAAAATTCTCTAGCTATTCAAATGCAGATAACTTAAAGGGATTTTGTCCAAAGTGAGTCTCAGGAGTAAATTGTAAGCTCCCCATTCTGATTATTTAAATGGTTTCCATTCACAATGTAAAACGCAACTGCATTTATCAGTAGAGTATATTTATTCCAGTTATAAAATTAAGGAAATATATAGAGAACACATCTACTTTTAAGAAATATATAATCAGCATTAATCAAGTGATCATAAGTTATGGAAATAAGGGAACATTTTTCTTTCCAAAGAAAGCATCTCTCTGCCTTGCACTCTTCTTGGCATTCTTCTTCTATTACACATGCCTGTTTTAGACATCAGTACCTAAACATGGTTAATACACTAATACATGGGTGAACTTTTAATCATGGCATAATTTTCAGAACACCATCCCTTACCTGTCTCAGACATGTTTGTTGTGCTTTCCATATGGACACTCTTGGATAGTTTTGTCAATTTGTTTGGAGTAATAACCGTGTCTCTATAAAGTACACAATAAGCATTACAAGTAGAGAATTTTCTGACCATTGATAAGTCTTTCAACAACTTCGAAGTTTTTCAGGTTAAGTAAGCAGTACAGCTGTGCTACAAAGCAGCTGACAGTGATCAAAATCATACATATAGAAATGCTTCTCCAAGATACCCTTCCTGCCACCAATGGTTCGTAGCTCATGGCTGAGCCAGGAATGCAATCATTTCATTTAGTAGCTCTTGATGCCTATTTTCCTTCTGCTTCTCACAGCCTCTCATGAATCTCATAGACTTTCAGCATATGCAATGTGCTAAGTAACAGTTCCACAGGTTCATCCCACATTGCTTAAATAACCACTTCTTTGTTTGTTGTGAGCTTGCTTGTTGTGAGCTTGTTTGGTACCTCCTGGCACTAGACACTCAATGCCACTCATGATTTTATTGTTCTCTGTTGTACTTCCCTTTCATGCTTCTCCTGGGAGGTGAAGAATCATTGCCTGCTGCCACTCCCCAGATAGAATCTACCCCAGCCTATTGGCTATCATTGTCACCCATTCTCTGAACTTTTTCCTATTTGATTACATTCTTTTATCCCCAGATGAGGATCAAAACTGCACACAATATTTAAAAAGTTAAATATCATGGTCTACCATACATCTATAGACTGATGCAATGATGCTCACTTCTTTTCTCTGTTGCTTTCCTAATAAATCTTAACTGCATACTTGTGTTTTTTGACCTGCTAAGCATAGGGCTAACATTTTCATCGAAATATTTAACTAAAAAATATCAAGCTAAGTGAAATATTATGTTAAATAAAATATGTTTTTCATATAGGTCACTTTTTATATTTACCTCCACTAAATTTAATCTGCTGTTTTAATAAGCAGTCAGTCAAGTCACTCATATTTACCATCTATAATAATTTAGTACTATCAGCAAATTTATGAAATAACTATTTACTACATTTCACATGCTCATATATATTTTGAAAAGCATGGATCCCAGTAAATGCACTATTGGACTTCACTGGTGGCTTCTTTCCCCTGTAAAAACTGACTGTGAAAATCACCCTTTCCTCTCATATTTTAACTAGTTTTTTATGATTGCAGGAACTTTCCTCTTAGCCAGCAGTGGCTGGAAAGTTGCAAAAACATAGCCAAAACCACTCAAGAGTGTTTGGTGACTGATACTGTTAAATGCTTTCTGGTTCTTTAAAAAAATCTATTTCTATAGTTTCTACTAATTTGCCTATTACAGACTTACAAATACCTGAAGGAAGGCTGTCAAGAGGATGGGGCCGGACTCTTTTCAGTGGTGCCCAGTGGCAGGACAAGAGGCAACAGGCACAAACTGAAGCACAGGAAGTTCCGGCTGAATATGAGAAAGCATTTCTTTACTGTGAGGGTGACAGAGCACTGGAACAGGCTGCCCAGAGAGGCTGTGGAGTCTCCTTCTCTGCAGATATTCAAAACCCGCCCGGATGCGATCCTGTGCAACGTGCTCTAGGTGACCCTGATGGGCAGGGGGGTTGGACCAGATGATCTCCAGAAGTCCCTTCCAACCTCAACCATTCTGTGATTCTGTGAATCTTCCCTCAACCTCCCACAAATTCACTTTAAAATTGCCAACATTATTTGCATCCTCACATCTCAAAAGCTATTAGAAGTTTTAAACATGAATTTCACACACCACAGTTACCATTTTAACTATTTCACCCCTGAGTACTTTTAAAACTCCTGGGTGGATGCCATCTGGTTTCAATATTTTCTTCATTTTGTTTTGTACCACCCCATAATGACTTCAGATGAGTTCCTTCATAGAGAAAAATTCCTGTGTGACAATCTCCCCAAACCCTTCTACAGTGAAAGCAGAAGTAAAAGATTAAAACAATTCTGTTGCTATAACTTCTTTTAAGTGTTTCTGTTTTCTTTGAATATCTTTTGGCATTACAGACTTTCTGCCAGACTTCCCACTGCTTATAATTTAGAAAAAGGAGTTCTTAACTTTCATGTTTTTTGCAACTATTTTGGTTAACAAATCTCTTATGTATCTTGCAATTATTTTGATATGCCTTGCTGTGGATTTTATTTTAACATTTAGTCTTAAGAAATTCACAGTCCTTTCCATTTTCTTTGTAACTCTTCAGCTTTCTGAAGGATGCCTTCTTGCATTCAGCAGTCTGATACCATGCTGCCTAGCCATGCAGACTTCTTCTTGCCCTTTCTCAAGCCTTTCTTACTAAGCAGGAAATATTTGTTCTCTGCCTTCAATCCAGTATCTTAATTAGCATCTGTGCCATCTGCCATGACATAACTCTTAGTGATTTCTTCCAGATTCTTCCTTAGCAGGAGTCCTTGTTTGTATGTAACTGTCCTTTCTGAAGTTGAGCACAACTACCGGGAGATTTACTGGCTTCTGCAGTCCTGCAAGGATATTGAATCTAGAGAGAGCTTCAGCTAAAATATTTTGCACCACATCCACCTAGCTTTTGCTGCTCCTTTCATGGGATCCTTAACTATCCAATCCATAAAAAAATCAATAATTTAGTCTCTGCAGCTCTATCAGAAAACTTAAGTTTTCTTTAGTGTGCTGTATTTATTACTCTCTTCAGTCTAATTTTCTCTGTATGGCTGTCTTGTCCTTCCAACTTGTTCCTACAGTTTCTCCCCAGTAGGTGTGTCATCTCAAACCACATGCTCTACTTCACCTCTTGCCTTTTTTCCACTCTTTACTTTGACTCACTTGTGATCTCAATTTAAATATTAGCCCTTCTTTACAGCCTCCTGCATTCCTGAGGTCTCCTTGGTTTCTCTTATGGATGAACCTTCTCCCTGCACCATTTTTGTACTTATATGTTAAAATATTCCCCCTCAGCCACTCCATAAATCAGAAAGTCTCTGAAGAGATCCTGGTCTGCTGTTGTCAAACACCTGCTGAGGACAATTGTTAAATATATCACTCTTAAACTCACAAAAGGACAATGGTACTTAAAATCAGTCAACATAAACTGACCTTTCTCTCTGAGCCACTCCATAATTTCAATCATGTTAAGGAAGAGGTTTTGGCCTACAGTGTCTTTTCCTGACATCCTTGAAATTTTGCCTGAGAAGCTCCTGCCTCCTGTTCTTCTGCCACAGGCACCCGGAGGGCCCATGTCCCCTTTCTCTGCCTCACTGCTGGCCTGGAGCTGGATGGTGTGGACCTCGCAGCTGGCAGCCATGTTCCTGTACAGCTGTCCCTGGTTGGGCTCTGGGTCTGCCAGGTGCCTGAGCAACCTACATGTGGAAACAGCCACCTACCTTCAGCAGGAACACCAGGGCAGGGTCACAGCTGCCTCCCCTCCCTCCCCAGGCACCAAGACAGGCACAGTTATCTTGTGGACAGGTTTTATTTACAATGTCATTGGAGAGCTTCAGTGTGGACCAAGAATGGATGCCCTAATAGTAACAAATCTGTCCAGTGGGGATATACATGCCATGTGACACTCGGGGTGACTGCTTAAATGAGGAGAGGGACACTTTCATAACATCCTGGTCATCACCACATTTTTGCAGTCTTTTGCTTCCAACTTACAAAATAGCTATTTTAACATCTCTGTTTTTTTTCATGAAGCAAAAGAAATTGATGACGGTCCTTGGGTTCAGAAAAAAAAAAAAAAAAGCAACTGAAAGTATGTCTTGTGGACACAGCCAGAATTGTGTCAGCTTTTTGTTTTGTATACCTCATCATTTCAAACATATTGGTTTCTTCAGATAGCTTTTCAGTTGCCAAATAAAGAAACATCACACTGTTGTACAAGCAGTTATGCAGGCACTTCTTATATACATAACACTCAAAAAACTAGAAGAGGACCCTGGTGCTTCAAATCAGTCATCATAACATCACCTTAGCTGAAAAAGTTCTGCTGCTTTTGTCAAAATGTTTAGACTATGATAATAGGAAAAACAAAATTTTGTTTGGGTTTGGTGGCATCAATATACAGAATCAGATAATCTAATTGTCTAATTTATGAAAAAATATTTCAGTGCTATTTATTTACAAAACCTTTTTGAAATCCCAGTAGCATTTTATTTTCCTGTGTTGAACCATTATCTCAGGGGAGCATCTGCATAGTATGCAGACATCAGCTCAATGCATATCACAATACCAAATACTTACCTCAAGACTTACTGATTTAAATCACAAAGATCAAGAAATCTGTATTTACCTCAGCGCCAGTGATAAGCAAAATAAGACACATGTATTTGAATGTGTGTGTGCACTGGCACTGAAATTTACTGTCCAGCAGGAAACCCCCAGTTAATGTGAAGCTGTAAACTACAGCCTGTGATTGATGAAAAGTATGATTTGCAGTGTCTTCTTCCAACTATATCTGTGTCTTATGTTAGGCCTACATTCTCTTACATGTTTATTATTTTGCATTACACACATAGTGTAAAATCTCTTCTGGGACCAGGCCACTATTTCTCATATCTGCTGCATTTTTCTGAAGAAAACTGCATTGTTTCAGGTGATTTTTGTAAAATAACATTTTCACACAGGAGCTGATCTAGAACTTAGCATGGCAGAAAAGTATTAGCAAGTAGTAATGAATTATTTCATGAGATTTTTATTGGGCTATTTTCAAATATAGATGAGTGCATTCTGTTCACAATAAAATAAAAATAAAATAAAATAAAATAAAAATAATAATAAAAAAGAGCTTTTCCAAATATATTATATAATTATGGAAGTGCTCAAATTGTCATTTCGAAATTTTCTTATCTTTTTGATAATGTCCCTTCATTAAACAACTCTGAATATCAGTTTGAAAGAGTAAGCTCCCCAGTTTTAAACACAGGCTATCCAGAAAGGGTGCATAACCAAACCCAAACAAGTTGTGTGTCCAAATACATGACTCTAACGACACAGAAATAAAGTCATAGTTAAAAGACTTTAAGCAAACCGTAAGATAAAATATGTGGGAACAAAATACAGCCATAATTCTTTAACAGATACAATGGTTTCATTTATCAACTGCACCAGTGGAAATTGACCACGAGTGTTCTTTAAAAAGAGTGAGACCATGAGATCATTCCAAATTTTGCCAAATGAAGGGAGGCTAATATTCTCTTAACTATTTCATTTGGTTATTTCATGACAAACTGTAAAAGCTATTTATGGCTTCAGAGTCACAAGCAAAGACACAGCTCAAGTCTTTTTCCAAAAAATACAATAACATGAGCATCTCTTGCAGTAACAGGACTTGGGGCACTTACTTCAGCAGAGCTGGCATTCCTCAGCGGGTAGGGATGCACATGCGTGTGCACACACAAACACACACATAGACAGTTAGTACATTAGAGCAGAGCAATACATTTTTAAAATATCTGCCCCTTACAAGGTTAACCCAAAGGTGAAAAAATGGCTTGGATTTTCCATTTGTTGTTTCTGTTGTTTTTGAAAGAACATTTTTCTCTTAGTGAGCACTTAATAGGTTCCAAAGAGCAATGGAAATAAAGAAAAACAAAACAAAACAAAAAAACTGTTCAGCTTTATAAATCAGATACACATGACTGCATTCAAGATGAATGCTTTAAGTGAACTGTTTTACACATGTTTTCACATGTTTTACTTTTCTCTTAAAATTACACACAGGCTAATGGACTAAGAAAAAAGGAAAATATATATTTTATTCAAAACAGTGCTAGCATTGAAATGTTCAATAACTTGATAACAAAACACTGCAGTAGATGAATAACAATGACTGTTCTTAACTGTAAACTGTAGATTGTTCCAAGGAACAACCTCTTATGCCATAACTTCTCAAATTGTTTGCAATCAAATGGTGTCATCATCATGGCCTTGTCAGTATGCTAAAACAAACAAACAAACACTGGACAAAAGCAAAAACAAAACAAAACAAACTGCAACAACAAAAAATAGTTTCTGAATAAAATGAGACAGTTGATAAAAGTTTTCTGTGTATTTTGGGAAAACGCTATTATTAGACTACATTCCTTTCATTCTTAAACATCCAAATCTTTACTTGCTAAAACTTACTGATAATAAAAAACCTATCCCATTATATATTTAGATTTCTTTGTGTGGATATTAAAATAAACTATGTTCTGAAATTAAGAGTTAAAATACCTCCTCTTGTTTTCCATACATATTTGCCCGTATAAATATACTTCATCATTTTACAAATTACAATATTTATATTAAAGCTTTTGGTCAGCAAATCATTACAGCTTAACATGAACAAACAATTTCTGTATTTTGGTTCTGTCTTTAAATCATTTTTGGAGATAATGAAAATCAGCCAAAATGAGTGACTGCAAATAATATAAACAAGACATTTATTTAGAAAAATAAACTGAGAATGCTGTTTGTCTGTAAGATTTCTCCATGAAGTATCGACAAATGGCTAGAAAAAATTTATGTCAAATACATATTACAAATGACTTCTTTTCTTTAACAGTAACTGGGACTATAATGTCAGTGTTCAACAAGAACAGTTTGGATGTATAATTCAATAGATTAAATTTCTTGGCTGCTAATATGATAAAAAATGGATGCTATTAAAAAAGATTATATCCCCTTTTTAAACACACCTTATCATGTTGATGCTTTTTCATATATATACATATATATATATGTATGTATATGTATGTATTTATTTAAACCTAAGAAAGGACCACAGTCCTTTCAGTGAAGAGATCCCCATAGTGAAAGAGCGCACAAATGTTCTTCTTCAGTTCTAACTTTTATATTCCTTTTGGAGCCCCAGCAAAATATAGCTTGTTGTGGTCAAAAATCTCCTGGGGCCGTCTGTGCAAACAGTGGCACACATCATTACCCTGAATGGAAGTGACAGTGCAAATACTAGAAGTGCATTGAGATGCAATCTCTAACAGCTGAACTTCTTCAAAGTTGGGTGGAGGACAGGAGACAGCATCCTTTTAAGCAACTTAACATCACTGATGCCCTGTTCCTGTATGGCTTTGAATATGTACAAGGGATGACAGAGGTCTTCTTTCCCCATAGACAGTAACATTCCTCTGTTACAGTAAATGCATTCATATCCTGCTATCACCTAAGTGATTCATTTCTCCGTTTGGCTACATATTAAAATATTTTTGGATGCTGGCTTGACCCATGAAAAATTCATTTTTAGTTACTCTGGTTGCTCAGCACAGAACTCAAGTGTCAGGCTTGGAGAGCAGTTTCTGAAATGGGGCAAGATGTTTAGTCCTCTTTATTCTTCTTTCCCACTAAGTGGAATTTAAGGCTGTGACTTTTGCCAGGACTCAGCTTGCAGCTCTCTGATCTGAGACAGATGACTCAATGCAGGTTACACTCGTGATTCGTTGTGCTCTGACTTGAAGGCCTTTCCCACGCTCCATGGAGGGTCAGGTTCCTGGTTACATTTCAGATCTGGCCTGCAAGAAGTCACGATGATGAATCTGATACGCAAGAAATTAACTGACGTGCCTCCAGATATAGATATTCCTTCAAGCCTGAAGGTGCTGTGAAAAAGAAAAGATGACAAAGACGAAGTTATAAAAATGTTACTTCAAATTGATGAAGTTAGTAGTAAACAAAACAGAAGTTTGAATGATCATTCCATTTTTCATGTAAACAAGAGTTCAAAGAACTGTGATATTCTGAAACTTGACCTCCTATAGATGTACTTTATTATTGATACAGGCCTTAGTTCTCTGCTGAGGCAAATGAGTTTAACTTCACCGGTGTCTTTGGAATCACATCAGATTATACCACTTGAGAAACTGATCATTACTGTCCTAGGTACTGGAGTATATACAGGTCTTGAAAGGAATTTTTAGACGGTTATGTTTGCGCACCTACCTAACACAACAACTCAGTTTAACAATATGCCCAAGGGCATAAAATAAAACAAACTCTTGATAATAAACAAAGAGCAAAATATTATGCATTTGAGGAACTGAAGTCTAATTTAACCTGAGAATCTGGATTCTAGTCCCTCTTCTCAAATTAAATAGAAAGCAAATTTCAGCAGGATTTTTTTAACCTGACAGATAAGTTTCCTAATCACTAAAATACTACACAGTATTTTGATTTGGCTCTTAAACATTCCCTTTTATGAAATGGCTTTAATTTGCATAAAGCACTAAAATAGTCCTTGAGGCAATGAAAACTACTCCAATCTAGTGCTGAGGTTCACTGACTCACTGTGTTTATTTACTTTATTTATTAGACAAGATAAAGCAGCATCAAAAAGAGAGGCCATGGGATACTTACCTGATGGTAGCCAGGGCACTAAGTTGGGTTATCATTATAAACTCACATCTCCTGAGGAAAAGAATGAGAATTTCCTCTTCCAGTGTTGGTGATTTACACCTAGAGATACTCTACTGTAAGGGGGAGGAAAATTACTTCTTTGCCATTAGTTTTATGAATCTAGTCCTTCATTCACATTTTCTCTTCTTTCATATTGGCTGGACTGTTTCATTTTGATCAGGATAGGAAAAAGAAAGGAGAGGAGAGGAGAAGAGAGGATCTGAAGTTGGTATGATGGAAGACTTCTAGTTTTTTTTTTTTTTTTTTCCCCAAAACTAAAACAAGATATCAATTATTCAGAAAAACTTACTTAACTTTCTGGATTGCAACAGCAGCCCAATGTAGCCCAACAATCTAACAGACATGGTATAATAAATTTATGACAAAACTGGCCAGGGGTGGTGGAATTTTTTCCTGATCAACTATTTATGGTTTAGTTCACATCAATCAAAAAGATGAGTATCCTATATATCTGTGGAAGTGTGTTTTTTTTAACTGAGGACACTCTTCGTATTACTGGAAGCACACAAAGCGTTTTCAGCTGTCACAGTTTCTGTCTTCAATTACATCTTAGGCTAATGATTTGTATATGTTAATACCTCGTAAAACACACACACACACACACACACACACACACACAAAATGATGATATTACCCTAGAACCCTAGAATTCAGCTTAATGCTCATGAAACAGGATGTATGTTGTAAAAATGAAAATAATAATAATAATAAAAAACTGCATGCAAAAGTAATATTAATAATCAAAAAAGAAATACATAATGCAAATAGTATTTATTCTCTGTCAGGAAACAGTTGTTCTTCAAACTTACTCTGAATTCAGTACAATTCAATGCTGAATAGTTGTAGGCATGAAAAGCAATGTATTTTTTTCTGTTTCTCTGGGTTGCAATTCATGAACATATTCAGTATCATGACTACAAAAACAGTAAATAGTACAGCAGGTATACCTGGATTCCTCTAACATCTCTCTAATGCAGTCGTCAACCCACACAAGATGATTCATTCCCAGTTGTATGACCATATGACATCCACCTTAATTTCATCAACACTCTGCCAAAGAAGAAAAGTCTGCCTTTCCTTTCGGAATATCTCTGCTAAAAAGCACAAATTGCACTGCTGTGAAAAAATGTGATGCACTTCTTCACATGAAATAAATAATTTGCTCAAATTAGAAGATTAAGATTAAGCTTGCTAAATGAAGAATTCATAAACTGGGCAATGTCTGCACTAAAAACAGAAAAAGCATCAGTATTCAGTTCCAAAAAACAGAGACCCAAAGAAATCAATGCCATTGCTTTCCCCATTCAAAACCAGATACCGACTCTTCTCAATTATATTTTACTTCTGTGCCAGTATTAACCCAAATACATCTCCTTTTGGTTTCTCTCTGTGTGTCACAGTTTTCTTGAAAACTGAAAGTGGGTCCAGTCAAGTCTACCATTACATCCTCTTCCTCATTGTGGCTATGACCACAGTGCCACTGCAGAGAGTGCTACGCAGAAAGCTGCAGATGGAGAATATTACAAAAAAAATGCTACTAAAGAGAACCACCCTTTCTTTCACCTCAGATCTATGAGATTGCTATGCATACGCTGGTTAGCATAAGTTGAACAGTGGTTTACAGGTTTGGTACAAAACAGAAAAATTATAGAAGATAACATTTATTCAAGCTTAGTTAAATAAACAAATTTAGTTTTAAAATACAGCGATACTCAGGTTCAATTTACAATATTTAGAAAATAATAAATGCACTTTGATTCTGTAGTGGTATGATAGGAATATACTAAACAAATGATACAGAAGACATTTATCAAATTTTAACTGACAAGTGTAGTGGTGACTGCCAATGATCACAGAAAATTATACCCTGAGTGCAACTTTCTATGCTGCATCTAGTCCCTTTTATTAAGACGGGACTAGAAAAAAACAGGAATCAGCTTCACATTCAATTGAGAGAGAGATTTACTTGATTAATAGTAAGCTATAGAAACCCCAAATCATTTTAAAAGCCTCATAAAAGCACCTGAAAGTGCAGCCTAATTAAAATCTCCATTATTTGGGCCATTTTAGCACAAACAGCATAATTTGGACATATGCTGTTACCTGGCATAAGCATGCTGGCAGTCAGAGCACCAGCCAATCTATTAGTTGTACTCACATAGGGAGTATGAGAAATGTTCCTAGTAAAAAAAAAAAACAAAAAACTCACCTGGTAATAAATCTTCCTAAACGTAATGCACATTTTTTAGTCCTTTCAGATCAGATGTGTTACTGTGACAATTCCTTCAACTGAAGAAGGAATTATTGAAAGGGAAGGGGATGCTTTTGTAGACCTTTT
>VXAA01007384.1:62893-108423 GCA_013399115.1 Anseranas semipalmata
AAAAAAAAAAAGTATGTGGGTGAAAGAAGTCATGTACCACATAATGTAACTACCAATATTTCTGCTTTTTTTGACATTTATTGATCCTTCATCTGTTTCAAATTACTCAAGCAATCCACCAGCCTTGTAGTATTAGGCCTACTTTGCAAGCCAAGAAGACTTAAAAGACACCAGAAAATATCTGTAAATATTTTGGCACAGCCTTTCTGCAGGTTTGCCTACTGAGGGATGAAGTAATTCATGATTCTAACTGACAACATGCTGTTTTCTAACAAATGTTTTACAGGATTTACTTTTTCCTCTGTCATTTGGCACTAACGTTTTGCCACATAAGATTAAAAATGAATTTCACCACTAGTAGAGATGTGAAGACTACCAAAACTGCATTAGCCTTTTCCCCTGAAACATGCTAACATGACTAAAAGGTCATAGCAATTCTGTGGTGTACTGGTTGGTCAATATACTCATATTCACGTTTTCATTGCAAAATGAAAGTGTTTTGCGTTATGGTTCTGAAAAGTGGGAGATACCATTCTTTTAGCTAGGAATTCTCAGCTGTTAAAAATTATTGAGTAGCTCACAGCCGAATCTTGGGCAGAAATCCATCAGCAAAAGAAAGTCCCCGAGGACATACAGCAATAGGATGGTGTGTACTGCAAGTCTCTGCACTCCAGCAGCCTCCTAGAAGACTTCTGCATCACTGGCTGCAGACCTTTTCCATCACAAGGCACAACACAAAGGGTTGCATCTACCACTTGAGATTTCATGCATTGTGAAAAAACAACAACAACAAACAAACAAACAAACCATTGAAACTTCCACACACTCACTTACCAAGACTCAACCAGATCCTTTCTACAGTTCCCAAGCAAAAAAAATAATTTCCTGGTATCAGGAAAAAATTAAGTGGAAAGAGTAAGATATTTGGAAAACATAACTGAATACATTCTTAGATTGGAAGGTGAAAAAAACAAACAAACAAACAAAAAAACATTGCTAAGCATCAGTAAATTACCTAGCATCTTCATACGATTTTAACTTTCAGCAACAATATATGTGAAAGAAATCAACCTGACATGACATTTACATTGAAGAAAGATGGAAGAATCTCCCTATGGAAAGTGCTACATATTTTCCAGGGAAGTACAAATGCAATTACAAATATCTCCTGGTTTTGGCTGGGATAGAGCTAATTTTCTTCATAGTAGTTGGTATCATGCCATGTTCTGGATTTAGGAGGAAAATAATGTTGGTAACACACTGATGTTTTAGTTGTTGCTCTGAGCAGTGCTTACACTGAGTCAAAGACTTTTCAGTTTCTCATACTGCCCAGACAGGAGGCTGGAGGTGCACAAGAAGCTTGGAGGGGATACAACAAAATACAAGGTACAAATGTAAACCTTGATAAACAGCTCTGATTTGTGAAGAGTTACATACTCTATCAGAATACACTTGCTTATAGATTATAAAAATAGACGTACAGAATACAGAAAGCTAAAAATTTTGCAAATATATACAAAGTTTACAAGCTTGCATTTAAGCAGTCAAGTTTTCTTTCAACAGTTTCTTCAAATAACTCTATTTAGAACTCTATATAAAGATGATGCTCCTGTGCATCCTCTGTTAACACCTACTTATGGGCTGTCTTACTCCCACTTATCTACCACTCCAACTGTAACAAACCATATGTGACTGATGTTTAAAAGGCAGAAGTATCAGAGACAAGCACAATTAATCTTTTCCTAAGATGTTCAAAATGATGTCTTTTAATTTATTTTGAGTAATCCTAAAAATGAGCTTTCAGAATTATGTTATGTTGGTGTGACAAAACATCACATCTGAAACAAAACAGAAAAATTTGAGGCTTTTTATGGTCTGATTTTTGGGGTGGTCCTATGGGGACCCAGGAGTTGGACTCGATGGTCCTTGTGGGTTCCTTCCAACTTGGATATTCTATGATTCTATGATGCTATGATTTTTTGGATGAAAATGAAGATCAACATTTCAGCTTCTTGTTTTGCAGGTCTGCCATGGATCACTTTACTTTCATAGTCTGTTTAATTATTTTAAGCTGAATGCCCAGAAGTCTCGACTTGAATGAAACAATATTTTTTGATAGATTTAGTAATAACAGTTTTTCTTCATCTACCTCTAATGATGTACAACGTTATATACAGCTGGATGGGACAGTCAAACATAAGCTCAGCAACAAGGCTTATCTCTGCGTAGCCTTTAAGGAACTTTATTTCTCTCAGTCATTAGCACAGATATACCTATCAATGCATGTAAAAATGCAGTAAAGAATTACTTCAGGTACATAGGTAGCAGAATGTGGTGAGCTCCAACAGGAAAAGGATTTCACAGGCAACAGACTATCCCAGTTTCAGGTCTCTTTTCCTATTACAGGAAAAATTCAACCATAAAGCATTTCAGCATTAGACCCTTCATAATGTCCATCAAATATAATCAAAGACTTGGCTCACAATGAACATCAAATCATGTGATTTTTTTTCTTTTTTTTTTTAATTCAATATCAGCATTTGCAAATCTGAAAAGTCTTGCCAGTGCAGATTGGCTTGCTGAGCGAACCTGGCTGGCTACCCCTGTTTCAACACAAGTATCTGTACTCATCTGGCTTTGGAGTGATTTGCTTAACAAAATAGATACTCTGGCCAATAAAGGAAGCTCAAAATTCAAATGCATACCATTAAGCTCTATTGCGAATTCTATTGCGGAAAACATGCAAAATGTGCAATGCAGTGCTTTGCACATTAAGCACAGTCCTCATATACAGTGTTTGTCTGGCCAATAAAACACCACAAACTATTGGGCCAGCAATTATTTGAGCTGTTCATTCACAAAAGGGGTTAAGTCATTTTGATGGACTTTCTTGAAGTTGAAAACAAGAATAAAACCTCTGGATCTATTTATTTAACTCAGTCAGATATATAAGAAAGTCTGCTGCAAAATTGTGATTCAAATCAGAGCAGTGGTACGTGCTCTGGGCTATGTGGATTGGAATTATGTTTGAAATGTTGAACCTACTGTGTGCCCACTGAGTTGGCTAAGGTCCTCTCCCATGTTGTTTTCCAAGCCACAGTTCAAACTAAAAGAGTTTGCATCAAAAGAAGTCACAGATGGTCCTCTGCACATTTGAAACATCTCTTCAAGCATTTCCTCCTCTACACAGGACAGAAAGCCAAAATTACTGTTAATTCTTTTTCAAGTAGGATGGGCTTTCTATCTGTCATGGTACACAGCAAAGACACTTGGCTTTGGTTTCTGAAATTGATGCATCCAGAAATGGTTTGCTCTTTCTGAACTAGTCAAAATTATTAGAAATACTTAATGTCGAATAAGGGTTCCCAAATCTTGTAAAGTCTATGCTTACAAAAAGAAGTTATATGCACGAATTTCAGATTTGTTTAATGTACTGTATTTTGTACCATTTTGTCTTTAAATCCTATCCTACGGTTTCTTAACTTTCAATTTCTGTAGTTGAAACCAAGTAAATTCTCAGTTGCATAATCCCAAGGCCTAACACAAATCTGTTTGCTGCCATGGCCTTGCATGCAAAGGTGAACTCTTCTCTTAAGAGTCACTGGAAATCACTGTTTCGACACATCTTCAGATGCTCTGAGAGGTGTCCGTGTGTCCCCAGTGACTTTCGGTGTCCCTCTTTCTCTATGTCAGAGCCCAGAAGAGTCTGGAGGACAATAAACTGACACCTATCTATGAGAAAGGAAAAGAAAAACGCCCTGAAAAGTAGATCCTCTTTGACTTCTCAGATTTATACTCTTCCTCTATTCATTCTTTCCTTTTAATACTAAAATTTCTAGAAATTAAGCATGAGTATTAGTTTAGACAGAACAATCATTGTCCACCTAAGGCAATGATCATGTGTCAGTAATTCAAAAGACAATCTCACTTACAGTGTGCTAGCTTTCACGAATAACAGAATTACCCAACACATATGACACTGTTGTATTAAATATGACAATTAAATGTGTTTGGTGAAAAACAGCAATTTGGTCACTACACCAACACTGGAATTTACACAGTGGGTTTTCAGTGGCCCTGATGGTGCAGTAAGCCATATAAAATGCAAAAAAAAAAATGCAGTAACAAACAAACAAACAAAAAGTAAACTAAGTCATCAGACCTTTTTTTTTTTTTTTCTTAATTAACTTTCACAGAATCACAGAATCACNCAGAATCACAGAATATCCCGAGTTGGAAGGGACCCATAAGGATCATCGAGTCCAACTCCTGGCACTGCACAGGTCTACCCAAAATTTTAGACCATGTGACTAAGTGCACAGTCCAAACGCCTCTTCAATTCAGACAGGCTTGGTGCAGTGACTACTTCACTGGGGAGCCTGTTCCAGTGTGCAACCACCCTCTCAGTGAAGAACCTCTTCCTAATGTCCAACCTAAACCTCCCCTGCTTCAGCTTGACACCATTGCCGCGGGTTCTATCACTGGTGATTAAGGAGAATAGGTCGGCGCCTGGCCCTCCACTCCCCCTCGCAAGGAAGTTGTAGACTGCGATGAGCTCTCCCCTCAGCCTCCTCTTCTCCACGCTGAACAGGCCAAGTGACCTCAGCCCCTCCTCATACGTCTTCCCCTCTAGGCCCTTCACCATCTTCGTCGCCCTAACTTTCTGGAAGTCTTTTGTAGAGAACAGACATGACTTTAAACATCAGTGAGCAGCGCCTGGTGAAGATAAAATGCACCCTCTGTTAAGCACTGCATGACACAACAATGCACACAGGAGAAAAAAGAGGAAGTAAAGCCTACTGAATCCATAATTTGGATAATCCCCTTGCAAATAGTTGAAAATCAACTCTGCTCCAGTCACAATGTACCTTGTTTAGTTTCTTTTCTGGAGCAAAGAATTATGGTTTGGACTGATGGAGAGGTGAAGTACTTCATTTGGAATTCTTAGCTGATGAAAATAATAATGAAAAATAAAACGGATTTTATTTCTCTTGCAAACCCTACAGGAGGTGCTGGTACTTTGGCCAGAAGAAAATTTCTTCTGAAATTAATGCTGAAAAATCTATTCATCCTTAACATCACTTCTACTTCTTAAAGTTATTTAAAAACATTTTAACTCTTAATGCCTAAAAGAGCCCTAATCAAGAGCAATTCAAAAGCTTTCAAGTGAAGAAAACTGGCACAGCTTGCTTTTATTTCTAATATTTATATTTCATAGCCAAAAATGTGTCCTGGGGCAATAAATAAGGATAATAAACTGAATCATCTATATCAGTAATTAGAAGTACTTGCTAACAGCTTACAAAGAATATTTAACTTACAAAGTATGTTCCCTGGATTAGAAACAAGGCATTGATGCATCAATAAAAGTAAAGATATTGCATTTGCCTTTGTAAACAGTTTTACCTGTCTCATAGTGATTTTCCAACAAGAAAACAAGGAAACAGAAAGACTGGAAGAAATATAAAAAGCTCCTAGTACTGTGGGCATATAAATTGTGGAAGTAATCACAACTGAAAATCAGTAAGGCTGATTTTGTCTTAAATCCTATCCTATCGTCTCTTAACTTGGGCTAAGTTGATGCTCACTTGGGCTCATCGCTGATGTAACAAAATCTTCATGTGCCATGTCAAACCTGTAAGGTATGCAATGGACAAATGACAAGCTGACAGCTCACTTCGGAAAAGTTTTTTTCTACAATGCCAGACTCCATTTTGAGTGAAGTCTTACCACTCCTCCCACCAACACAGCATATGCACTGAATGGTAAATTGGTAGCTGCATCCTCCTGCAATCTTTTATTAAATGTCTTAATATAACTGAGAACTTATTTTTCTCTGAGAACTAAATCTGAGATTATTTTAGGGAATGTCTAAATATATTTCAGCAGAGAGCAGGAGGAGAGACACTCAGATACTGTAACGAGCAGCAGGGAAACGAGTCATCAGGTACACTTAAGAGAGTATAGCTTTCCTTTGATGGACCAGGAGGCAAGAGGGAGGAAGTTGGAAAGAGTCAGAAGACTTCACCCCTTTGTGAGTAGGGAAAAAGCAGCTTCTGGTGTGGGACCCAAGAATTAAGGACAAAATTTGGTAAGTTTTTTTTGCCTGATGGTTTGGTGTTCAAGAGCTGGCACAAAGCTTGGCTTGGCTTGTGGTCACGCTTGCAGAAGCAGCAGCTCAGTGCCTAGGGAGGCCCCAACAAGGAAGTCCGGGCAAGGAGAAGGTTTTATATGATGCCCCAAAACAGGGAGTGCCCGTGGCAAAGCAGTCGTAACTGTCAGACAGACTGAAGAGGATACGTGTTTTGTGCAGGCTGTACGAGAGGACCTCAGTCCATCCTCCTGGATGTGGTAGATGGAATAGGAATACTCTGTCCTCTCAGTGTGGCATTTACTGCATTTCCAGAACAGAAAAAATTTCCCCAGCACTCATTCCTCCCTCATAGTGCCTTCCTCTACCAAGATTTTGAAGAAGCTAGAGGCACAGCCATACTGCTCAGTACAGAAACGGGGCATGCTTCAGCCCAAGGGAAGGTGTGGGTTCAAAATGCCTCAGGCAGGGAAAGCAACTTAATTTGGATTTCTCTTACCTTTCGTAACAGAGGGCAAATGAAAGGCAGTCTACAGACACCATCTCCTCCAGCATTTTGTAAATCTAGCACATCTGTCCCATGCTTTATTTATGAGTGAATGAAATAAAACAATTGGAGTTATGTCACCTAGAATACCTAAATGCTGAACAGAATGACAGATTTCAGTTTTTCATTTCAGCCATACAGATAAGCAATCACATTTTACTTTCAGTGTGAGTCAAAATACACTGGTCTTCCTTCCTTCCGCTGATTAAACAGATGGATACAAATGAACACTTTGGACCCTGCTGGCTTCCAGTGCTTAAAATAATGTGGCCTAGTCACCACCTCAGATGGTGAGCACGGTGGAAAAGGAAAATTGCTACCTTTCCTTTTCTTTTGATGACTTGGACTCTTAAGACCGTGCTGTGTTAGCTAGATTTGTCATGTTTCTAATTTTATTAGAAATGTAGCAATAGAGCTACAGATAGCAACCAAAAAAAAAAAAAAAGAAGCTTCTATCTTGCCTGTGGGCTGAACTCAAACTACTCAAACTACACACTCTAATAAAGGGAATTATCTTGTATGCAAGGGTTTTCTACAGTAGAGATTAGAGGTGCATAATTCTTTCCATGTATCATCCCTCCCCCTTTATCCCATGAATAGCTCCCCTAAATAAGAAAGTTCAGAAAGGGCAAACTGATTAAGAGTTAGCTGAAAGCTCCACTAACTGATAAGAATGCATCAGCGGTAACCAAAGTGTATCTTCTGTTTTAGAGGTTTTAATTGAAATACAAGTCTTCTGCTGTTCAGATAGTAATTCCTTAATAAATGTATGTGTAGAAGCAATTAGCAATAGTTTCATTTTATTGCAGCTGTCAAATAGTAGTAGTACAAAAACTACGTGGGATGATGTTGTCTCAGATTTTTTTTTTCCCTTTAAAAATTAGACAATCAGAAAAAAAGTAGAGTAAAAACTTTTGGGATTTCAATCAATATAATACTACAAACTTCCTCCCAGAAAATTATAAAGCTAAACAGATTAAAACAAAACAAAAAAACAACAACAACAAAAAAACTTTTGTTCAATAATATTTTGAAATAATGGCCTGTTTATGAGATGGAATTTTAAGGAATATCCAGTGAAGTTGTTTACATTATCTGTATCAAGTAAAATGGAATTCCTAATGCTGGATTCTATAAGGAATAGTCAATGCACTAATCACTATTAATAATATTTTAATTTCTCATTTATTTTTTCATCAATTCAGAAAACTATTTTCAAAAGCACCCTAAGATTACAAATTTTCATTAAATTTAAAATCAACCTTATATTCAGAAGCTATGCTTACTCATACAAATATTGGATGCCTTTGGGTATTTATAAAAATGCCTGGGTACTTACAAAAACTATTTCCAAACAAAAATCAATTTAAATAGTCACTGCTTGATTTAACTCTCTTAAAGTAAACTTTTCATTTCATTTCTACTGTGACACCTTGCTGGTGCAGAATTGAGGGGTTTTGATGGAAGACACAGAAATAAAAGATGTATTGATAATACAATTTAATCACATTACTACTGACTTAGTTCTGCTCGATGTGGTGTATTTCTTAATGTTCAGTTGCAAAATGAAAACAGTCACCAGTTACATAGCCACATTCTGTGTTTTCTGTTGTATCCTTCCTCTTGCTTATGGAATCTCAAGGATCTCTTCCACAGCCCCTGAAGAATTCTGTCATTAATGCTTACCCTCTGTGGGGTTGGCAGGTGACTTATACTCTGAAACTTATTTATTTAATCATGCAAGATCTATTACCTTTGCTGAAAACATTAGTTTTCTACAGCACAATCATTACAATGTAATGAATGTACAGTGTTTCTCATGGCTCAGTTTTATTCAAAATGATAACATACTTGTGGAAGAAAATTAGCAGAATATTCTATTAGTTTTTTTTCTTTCTTTCTTTCAGTTATAATATACATGCTCTGCTGCAATATAAATAATGAAAAGAAAAAAGAGCTATTGTTATGTATACTTAATATTCTGGGAGATTATGGAATTAAAATATATTCCACACTTCTAATAATAATTGAAATTATTATTATTATTTCTCTCTCTCTCTCTCTCTCATTCTGGGTCACGCATAGCTATCTGCATCTTTTCTAAAGTGAAAAGTTCATTAGCTGTAACAATGCAGTTCTGCCTTGGTGTAAGATGGCACAGTTTTAATTTTCACAGGAAACACATAAAACAATGATATTCAAATCCTACTGAAGAGGAGATTTATCCATTATTTTTAAAGAGGTTACAGCAAGGAATCCTAGGTTGAGCATAGAAAATAAGATGAGATTTTAATGACTACACATCATTAAACTCTTTTAGGTGGATTTCAAAACCATAAAGCTGTTACATTTTGTACCCACTGCACAAATCAAATAGAGGGTGAGAACTTGTTAAATAATGTATTTAATAATTTATTTATAGAATTTCTAAATACAACTAACTGCAAATGAACAAAATATATGGTCTGATATTTAACCCAGTGTTTAGCGAAGGGTCAATTATAACAAGATTTACAGTACTTTCAAGAGGTATATTTATCCACTTATTTATTTGTTTATCATTTTATTATCACTTCAATAAAACCTGTTGAATGCAGAACTTACATTTACATTGATGTATTTTGAAGATAATATGAAGATAACGTAAGACTTCAAATCAAGTAGTAAAATGATTATATTTGCTTAAGCTCTCTTCCTTGACTGAGTATTAAAAGAGCTACTAGCCACCTTGAGCCTTTCTATTAATTGTATTTATATTTAGACACTATGCCTTTCATTTTAACTGCCAAGATTTCTGTAAATTTCAACTAGCCAAAGGGCCAGCAACATGTCTGAAGATAAGAATTTGTAGATCATATGTGATTTGTACTATCATATAAAGATTACAAGGACATACTAAAATGCTTGTAGTCCACTGTAGATGTTATAATTTGTGACTGTCAGTATAGCAACAGCAANTATATATATATATATTAATTATACCATTCTGATCAGGTTGAAGTTGGTTTGTACTTCCCCCAAATCCCTACATTTTATACAGGTGGTGTCTTTACACCAGCTTCTGTTTTAAAGATGCTCTGGGATACAAATCATGAGTTTCCTCTGTCTGCATTAGAGACACATGCAGACAAGTAACACATCACATGTGACTAACTCTCAGCTGAAAAGAAATATTTTATTTTCAACTATTCACTCAATAATTAAAATCCTGGAAGTGTTTTGTTTCCCAGCCTTATCCATAAGAACTTAGAGTCATGAATTATCTGAAGTTCACCTTTGCTATAGAATTAATTCACTTTTACAATCAGACATTTCTTAAACTGACCCTCATTAATACCCCAAACTAGTGATTATACTGTTTTCTGCCTGACCTGGATGGCTCCCACGGGAAGGAAAGCCTACATGCTATTCCTGCTCCTACTGGTGACTCTGCACTGAGAAAATCACCAAATTATTTACAGTAGACAGTATTTGGAAGCATCATGGAGCCATCGTGTGGCCATGACACTAGTTAAAGATAGTGATCCTCACCTAAGCACCATCCTTCCCAAAGCCCAGCCTTTGGTTCCTGTGAGCCAGGACAGTAGAGATGTAATGAGATGACCAGAATAAAGCTATTATCATTAAATGATGTGCATCATATCAAAAAAATTATATGCAACAATATTACCACTGTACAAAAAAAAGGAAGTTGTCCACAGCAAAGTGAAATTAAATGCACATTCAAAAGTACACAGCAAAATTGTGTTACACTGCAGAAGGAAAATTTGTAACTGTGGGGAAACTAAAATATATCAGAAGATAAAAGAAGAAAAAGCCGCTTTGGGACAAATCATATTTTACGCATCATAACCCATTAGGACAGAACATATATTGATCACACATATCAACATACAGGTTTGGGCCAATCAAAATCATTTTTAGGGAATATAAAATTGTTATCTAGAGTAAGAATTCCTAATGTTGAATGATTTCTAAAGAAAGAAAATTGTTTACACACTCTCAGCTTAAATTCCCAAGATGCAAGAAAGTATATAAAAATAAAATGTTGCATCATGGCCTCAGTATAACTTTTATAGGCAAGGATAAGATGCCAGCCAACTGATGGTATAACCTCTGCAATTTATATTCCATGAAAAATCATTTAAATCAGACTGTGCCAAATATTCAAGAAAAAACAACCACTTCCACTAAAACTGAGCAGTGATGAGCATCTGATATGATTTTTTTCCTAGACATATCTGAAGTTTTCCAAAGCTTATTAAGATTTCTGGTAGCGATGAGGTACAAAACTACTAGTTTATCTTAGAAGGATCCTTCAAAGTTCATCTAGTTCTATCTAACAGGCTACAAGTTAGATCTAGTGGCACAGATGTCCAGAACACAAAACAAGTACAAAATTCAAAATTACTATCCTGAAAATCCCTGTGTTTAGAGACCACTGTAGATGCCTTTACTTTATAAAAGCTGCAGCTTGCAACCTTACATATTTTGTTTTTTGTAGATATGCAAAAGCATTTTAAGCCACTTGGCCCATCTGACATTCGCAATTGGTTGGGATCCAGAAAACATTCTTCTATTGGGTTTCCTCGTGAGCACACTTTCTCCTAGTAAAAACTGACCAGGTCAGGTCCACACAAAAGACTGCCCTCTTTTTCTTTTGAAATGTATTCAGAGGAACAGGTAGAAGAGAGAGGGAGGGAAGAGAAAAGAGGAAGGAAGAGATGGAAACAGATTTTAAATATTAAAGTATCAATCTAGCAGTGAGAAATGCAACGTTCATTTCCCTTACGTGACTGGATTTTAACGCCAGTCATCTATTTACGAGAGCACTATTATCGCCAATTACAAATTACTCTTTAGTATGGGATTTTCCCCATTCCTTTTGCTGAAACTACGCAACTTTTGCAGAAAATAATGCATGAGTCATTGGGGAAGAGAGAGCATGACTGTAGCTAATGACTCACTGCAGGTGATGGAAGGATTCTGATGAAAGAGGATTATAAACAAAGAAATAAATTTTGTACTAAAAACAGACTTGCTCTCTTCTCATTTCTATTCTGATACTGTGCTACTCAAAAGGATTTTGACAGCTACCCTAGGGCAGTAAGCAGAGACATTATAAGCAAAAATGCTCCCTCAGGACCTGAAATAGGATAAAGTTTTCAGGTGGATCTGAAAGCCTCTTCCTTAAAACTGAGTATGCTTCAAATACCACAAGGTCTTTGAATTTTTAATATTAAGTTTCAGTAGGTCTCCTGGAATAAGGTAACATATGGAAAAAGGCAAAGTGTGAGACTGGATAAAAATGAAAATGGATTTGAACAAATCTCTCCTTGTTTGTCCCTCCAGACTTGCTCTACATTCAGCCTTTCCAGTGACTTCCTAGTATTCAACAACCCTTAAAAAGTCACTTTTCTTTTTTTTTTTCTTTTTAATAAATGCTTCTTTGGAGACCACCAGTGCAATAGCACTACATGTCTTCTGCCCATTCCAAAATTTCTACCCCACATTGCCCAAATGTCTCGCTCTGTAGCACCCTTGACTCTTCTCCCTGGAGCCATAATCTTTCCTCATTCTCTGCTGTACCTGCAGTACCTGCACAGTGCCCCAAACATAAAATAAAAATGGACAGACAGAGAAGCTATACCAGCTGTCACACAGACACAAGCAATGCCCTAACAGTCACTGCAATTTACCCCTTGAAACTAAACAGGACAACTCAGCAGTCTCATTACTGAGTTAAACAAACCATCCATAGCATTGCCTTCTCATTTTGTATTCTTCTTGCCTGCTTTGACTGGTAATTTCTGAAACATTTGCAAGACACGTGGAAGACAACGCCAGACTTTTTGGAATATAGCAATACAAGACAGCAACTAATCTTTCCCTGTTGGATATTTTTCCCAGATCGACTGAACCACCAATAAATAACAAAACAGACAGGTAAATAAACAAACACACACTTACACATAGGAGCAATAGAAAGTGCCAGATAATCTTTGCCTCAGGTGTTTCTTTGGATAAGTGTGCCAGGTAACTGAACCCCTGAAAAAAGATTCTAGCTTAGGGAACCAATCAGAAACTAGGCTTCATGTCAATCAAGGCATGGCAGTAAGAGAGTTGGGAAGCAATCAAGAACTGAGATTTCACATAATTTCCACCTATTTGTGTTCATCTGTACGCCTAAAGAGCCAGAGCTACTGTCTATAGTCATTTAATCACCACAATTCACAACCTTTCATCTAACCTGAATGTTTTATTATCTGGCTTTGGGATTATCTTATGCACTTGTGCTTTTCACTCTGCAAGGCAAATAAAACTGCAAAGTAAATGAATGCTTTCATGAAAAATTATCCTATGGGATCTTCTGTTACTTTAGAAATGAAATTACAATAATTTCAATCTCTAAAAGGAACATACAACATCTCTGTGTTGCTCCTTTGCCTGTGATACTCAAGACAATATCTGCTGGTGCTACTGAAATGCAGTAATGGTAATATCTGGAAAGGAATTTTAAGTGTCCAACATTTTTGAAAAATGTTGAACTGCTATTGAAAGAAATGGACTCACATGTCACCAGATAAAATGTGACTTTATTTGTTCCACAATTTTGCAACATAGGCAGATACAAAGGCCTGGGTTTTTTTTGTTGTTGTTGTTTGTTTGTTTGTTTTGTTTTGTTTTTAAATGGACACATGATATTTTTCTCAAACCTTGAATGTTGATATGACAAAAATATACTCTATACAACTTTTATTAGCAATCCTAAAAAGGAAATGTTTCTTATCGGCAAAAAATTCTCCAGAAAAAAAAAGCATCTTTTTGACCAAGATACCTCCTAAGTAGTACCCATCTCTCAAAAAACACACCCAATCACTAACTCAGCACATTACTGATGCTGTGAATTCAATGGAACAATACACTGTCAATATCTACTAATACTGGAGCAACAGAATGCACATTTTTATGCCTATGTGTTAAGGAATGGAAAGAAAGGCACAATTATGCTTGAAGATATTATTATATGGTAAAACTCAAGGAAGCAAGTGAATGTTAAATTATAAGATTACTGATAGTGTAATTAACAAAAACTAATGAAAATTCTGATGGTTATACTCTCTGCTCAGACTGTAAACAACAGTGACATATGGTACAAATGATATAGCAGCACAGTGTTTTCATTTCAACAGACAAAACAACAAAATTAGGAATGTACATGGTGATGGGAGGATTGAATCAACTGTGGAAAGTATTCAATGAACTGCCTGAAGGGATGGATTCATATACGTAGAGCAGATATCCTTAGGGCAGGAAAAAGAATCGTGCTAAACAGGATTTCAAACAACACTCAGTGTTAATAAAGAAAGACTGAAAGATAGTCTGCACATTTATGAGCGCAATTCAGACTCACAGAAACATACACTTAAACCATTTCCCACTTTTCAAATTACTCAAGAAAGTGAAGATCAAACCATCCAGAACCACTGCATACATGACAGAATTCTAATACAGATTTCTCCAGATTGCTAAATCATGGCTTAAACATGCATCAATACCTACCTTTCACAGTACACTAATCTCTGAGCACAACCAGGCTTAACACACGGTTTAGAAATCAAATATTAACAATTTCAACCTTATATCTTCTGTAGACAATTTCATGATTAAACTACATATTTTTATCAGTATATGTCCATTAGTGAAACTTCACATGTTGATGGATGCTGGATAAGCAGTAACATTCTAAGCCAATTTCTTCAGATCATTTTAGTTACCGCCAACCAGCAATCTGAGATAATAAAATCACAGAAAACCTAACTGGAAGGAATATGTGGAGTCCAACCCAAAGCAGAACAGACTTCACAGTTAGACCAGGTTGCTCTGTGCCTTGCCCCAAACAGTTTTTAATGTCTCCAGGGATCTATAACACACAGCACTCTGAGCATCTGCATCCAGTGCTTACATGTGGTCAGCATAAGAAATATCCATAAATACTTAAAGTTTTCTGATGCTTGAATAAATACCTGTTCAAAATCTTCAGATGTCTGGATATCATTAACTCAGTAGTTGCAAAACAAAAGAATAAATTGAAAAAGCAACCTGAAAACAAGACTTTGTAAGTCTACTGTCTTCTAAAAAGGGATTTTGAACATAGTATAATGGGGAATCCATGTTTGCTATTTTTTTGAAGGCCTCCGCAGTACATAAGCCTGCGGTCAACCAAACAATCAACGATTTCTCAGCTGTGTTCTTGTAAACAGTTGTTTTTTAGATTAATAAGATTTTGGTGTTATTTGCAATTGGGGTTGAAGGATATGCAGTAAGAGGAAGCCTTTTCAGAATTGGATATCATTATAATTTACAACAGAACTAATATGTTCTGATGAAAAAATGCTAAAGGCTGTTTTGATATGCTCTACTACTAGTTTTATTCAGGCGAGGCGAGGCGAGGCGAGGCAAGGCAAGGCAAGGAGCCTAAAAATTTCAGCTTTTGTATAACATGACTGATCTAAATGATCTGAAGGGTCTAGCACAGTCTTCTGACACATAATAGCATAAGAATGACTGTTAAATGTGGCTAATGAGAACATCTAGGGTCGGTGTACATTTTCCAGATACAAAATGGCTGAAATACATATTACAATATATTTATTCAGCTGTTCCCCTATATTAAGGATACACAGGAAAAGATTGTACAGTTGCAAGTTGACAGTTAGGTAATCATGGTCATCTTTGGGTACATTACCTAGTCACACTCTGCCACATTTTAAAATAGTTTATTGTGCCCAATGAATTCAAACTGTGTTAGATTAAGTTTCTACAGACAAA
Organism: Anseranas semipalmata; assembly: GCA_013399115.1. Lineage (NCBI taxonomy): Eukaryota > Metazoa > Chordata > Aves > Anseriformes > Anseranatidae > Anseranas > Anseranas semipalmata. The sequence goes on from VXAA01007384.1 coordinate 78,364, forward strand.
CACATTTTTGTAATATGATCTGGGAAACAAATAATTTTCTTCTACTTTACACAGATTTCAAGAGTCAGATTGTTCTGCTTTAGATTGATGGGGAAATGTCTTTGTTGATAAAGGAATTTACTGGAAACACTGCTTTTCAGTTTGTCCATGATAGGAAGTAGCCTGCTTATCTGGTACCTTCTCTCTCCATGCTAAAATATATGACTCATGATTGAATTTATGTTTCACCTGCCAGCAGACATAGCTGAAACATACCAAATTTTAGTCTTTCCTTTTAATCATGCCTGTTTTCCACCCATCCTCCATGGTTTGTCTATCCACAGCTCACTATGCTGTTCTGCTTTATTGAAATTTTCTCCTTCCTCAGGTTATGAATTTAAACATAAATACTTAATTTGGGTTTAGAGTGGAAAAAAATGCAAACAACTACAAGCAGAAGTAAACTTGCAAGCGTAAACATATAGCATAAGCATAATATGGCACAAACACGTTTTCTTCACAATATCTCAATATTATTTCCTAGCAATTTATTTACAGTTTTAAGTAGAAACAAAGATCTCTGCAAAATTCAGTTAAGAATACAACAAGAAAAATTGTTTGGAACAATGTACAGTTGGAGGGGTTAGTAAATAAATAAATAAATAAAAGCAAGCAAACAAAGAAACAAACAAAAAAGCAACATTTGTGAAATGCAAAATTATTCCTGGGTCTTTTAAAAACTGGTATTTGGCACAGAAAGGATTCTAGATACTGTAACAAGTTCAACTACAGGGTGTCTTTGCAAAATAAAGGTATCAAGAGAAGTTACATTCCTGAAATGTATATAGATTTGTAACTCACAATATATTTTTTGTTCTTGACATATGCATTTGTAAGCAAATCTCTGTTGTGAGAATAGAGACTTTAATGTATTTTTAAAAATGTCTCTATGCCTGAAATTTTTCAGGGGATATATATTCAGTCTGCATTACAAAGAAGTACCAGTCATATGGTATCTCCCTTAATATTTCTTTTTGTATGGGAGATAAATATAAAAAAAATAAATAAAAAATACAGAAGAACTATGAATATGAAGAATAAATCCTACTGACAGAAGTGAATTGTTTCTATGCAAAATAGTACAAGCCTTGGTAATTTACAAGTTTGAATGAATTTTAGATCAGCAGTACACTCCTTTAATCTCCAGAATTGCATGTCCGACAAAAATCAGTATAGACTAGAACAGACTACATCAATCACTCCAAACCTAATTTGGAAAAAAAAAAAAAAAAAGAGTATTTTGATAAAGTTGTATAATAAAGTTTATGAATTTATCAAAAATTTCTAAACTTTCCAGGTGGTATGGGACAGTTTTTCATAGAATCATAGAATCACAGAATAGCCCGAGTTGGAAGGGACCCATAAGAATCATCGAGTCCAACTCCTGGCACTGCACAGGTCTACCCAAAATTTTAGACCATGTGACTAAGTGCACAGTCCAAACGCCTCTTCAATTCAGACAGGCTTGGTGCAGTGACTACTTCACTGGGGAGCCCGTTCCAGTGTGCAACCACCCTCTCAGTGAAGAACCTCTTCCTGATGTCCAACCTAAACCTCCCCTGCCTTCACCATCTTCGTCGCCCTCCTCTGGACACTTTCCAGCAGTTTTACATCCTTTTTGTACTGTGGTGCCCAGAACTGCACACAGTTTTGTGTTTATTAATTTATTTTTGAGACTGTTCTTGAAATTTCTGTGGTGTAAGCCACAAACCTTTATCACTACCAATATGTCTGTACTAACATTTGGTGAGTCATTTTATCTTGGAGTAGCATCTATCACAGAATTGCCAAAATATTTTTCAACAGGAAAGACCAGCAGGTCACATTATGCAGTTGCTGTCAGAGGCCAGATCCTAGGAGGAGCTCACCTCCACTGCCCAATGACTTTACGGTGAAATACAGAGTGCAGCATCCTTAATGTAGTTTCATGAGATGCTTGCAAACTTCTATGCTTCAGATTTAGGAACTATGCTGCAGGGTTGAAGTTTTCTTTAAACAGGAAAAGATTATTCACTTTAACAGCTCTGTTTAGGAAATCCTTCTGTTAAAACAGACAGCATAGTAAAAACTTTAATATTCACATTTCAAATACGTTGTCTCAAATGTTTTGAAATATGTTACTTGAATGTAGCTAGTTTCAATAAATACTTAATTTATTATGTAAAATATTTAAAAACCTTACCACCACATTCCTCAACAACAGAGTTTGGTCCCCTTTTCCTCATTATTATGTAAGCTTTTCCAGACAGAGTCTATAATGAATGCATGCATTTTCAAAGATAATTGAGTAATTGTTCTTGAGAAATCTTAGGTTTTACAAACTGTACACTGAGATTTCTGTCACAAACAGAATGCAAGAATCAGTTTACTTATGTTCTGATGATGATGTCATTCATCTTCACCTTAACTGTAGAAATGCAAATTTTGCAGTATTTTGCCCTACTGAACACGAAATCTTGCCCAACAGTAGTATTTTGAATAGGATTCGTTGTTGTTCCTAGAGTTGGCAGAAGAAAGTTTTACATTAAGCCTTTAAAATTTCAAAAAAAGCAGGCATAAAAAATATTTAAAAGCAACACCTTTTTAAAACAGTTTCGGTGAACAACTGATACGATGTACCAGAACTTGAGGAAAAACACAGTAATTAATCTTTGGGAGCTCAGAGAGACTTTTCCATCATATAACATGAGAGCTAAGGAACACTTAGTTTTTCAGGAAGCTGAAGGTCTCATGGTTTTAATGGACCAAAACCACCAATCATATACATGGTCATGCTTACTCTGGTGAAATTTGCCTGCTTCTGCCAGTGTTGAATTTGGTTACAGGTTTGTAATAAAGAGGTTGCCCTGAGCTACAGCCGCAACTATCTAACATAAAGACAACTGATTAAAACTTACTGCAGACTCTACAGTAGAAAGGATCTTCATGACGAAAGACAGTCATTAACCTCTCTGTTCAAAGTGTGATTAAAAATAGCAGGGCATGGTTATCTGAGGCTTCAAACCTTTGGCAACATTCACAGCAGAGCAGGGTGAATATAAAATATTACTCTGGCACATAGACTAGCATGTGGATTTGAAGCTGCAATTATTATAAAATTAAATGATATTTTTAGCATGATTAATGGCGGGTCAACTGCAATTCCATTATTGTTGCACATTTAACTGAAGTGTGCAATATTTTGGAAAAGAAAAAACACAAAATTATGGATTATTTTATCAGCTTCCAACCTGGCCCATTGCTTTTACATTAAGCTACTTAGCAATTTCTAGAAAAGAAAAATAAATAAAAAAGCAAATAATAATGTCATCTTTGCAAAATTTTCATCTGATTTATTTAATATTATGTTTTACCTCTGTTTAAAACATAGAATCTGTCACTCCCTATGAGTATTTGCACTTTACTAGTATGAATCCATTGTACAAAAGGAAGCATTAACACTCTCCATATTCCTTTCTCAAGAGGTATTTTTTGGGGAAAACAAATAAAGCAGTGAATGGTAGCCCATGAATAAACTTCCACAATAAAATTTCTCTTTCTGGGAAGAGAACCAGTAACAGCACATGCCTAAAGTTTCATAGGTAAGGAGGACCAATTTTCTTCAGTATCATCAAAGATAGGATAGTATGTTGGAAAAGTGACACAAATGATGCAAACACAGAACATCTGGCATTTTTGGCCTTATTTTCTCTGGAAGTGCAAAAAGCAGCAGGATTTTACTCCCAACATATTCATAGCTTTGAAAAATTCAAATAATGTATGCTATTTCACTGAATATTGTCAGTTGTGCTATTTTAATGATCAAAATGCAATTTTCCATGTCAAATGAAAAGCAGAAATTTCAGCTCATCCAAATTACATTCTTGGTTATCTGGTACATGTTTTAGTGCTTAGATTAGTCCTGGAAGTAGCTTTCAAATGCTGCACCCAATCAGATAAGCAGACAAGCAGGTCCTGTTAAGTTTATATGTTTGCCTGTTAACAGAGTTACTCAAAATACCATGGAATTGCCTAAGTTTCAACTTCCCAGGTATTTGTGCTCCTAGTTTTTACACAGACAGACCTGTCACTAAGTATAAACCTGAGAGTACATGTGATACATTCATATATCTGGTCACTGGCACTACGAAAGAATCCTGAGATCAAAACCTCACGCTGAAGTTTCTTTCCCTATAGAAAATACCTGATGTATTTTTGTGACTGCTTACCCTTCCACTACATTAGTACAAAATTACTTAAATGGTAAAAGATTTGGATACAGCTAACATGGTTTTAAGTCTACAGTCAACTGCAAATCAGAACTACTATCTATGAAAAGCATTTCACACATTCTCACCATAGACAGTATATAGCCTCAAGTATACATGAAGTCTCAGTTCTATTTTGGGCAATCTGGGTCATCCTGAAAAAGTGATTATTTACACAGAATGGCCCAACATTGAAAGTCAGAGAATAAAGTAATTTTAAAAAATAGAAAAGGATGAGAAGGAGTTTGCAGTGGTTTAACAGGTGACCAGTAACTGTTGATTTGAGCTTCGTGACAAGTAATCAAAAGCTATTGGCAGCAATGGCATCTCTCTATATTGGCCTTCTTACCAAAGGAGAAACCATCGCGAGAAGTGGAGTACAATGGTTATGGACAGTATATCTTATACAATATTAGCATGAAATAAAGCACTCAAACCAATGTGAAAACGAGAAATAACTGAGCAAGTCCCTATACCTTACTATTAGACCCTCAAAATAGAACAGCAGTTGAACAGATAGCAAGGTCACTTAACCTTGCTTCTAGCAGATCTCTAGAAATAAGGGTGTGAAATTAATGTATCCATTCTGAAGAATCTGCTATGTATTCCTGCAGTATCCGAGCACATAGTGCAGAGGTTCTCTCAAAAAAAATCCTCCTTTGTCTTTTAAGGTACACATATGCTTTATACATACATGTGTGTGTGTGTGTAAGCTAAAACCTACTCTTTCCAAATCTAGAATTTCCCAAGCAATACAACATGTCTTCACACATACACTGATGTTTGTGTTTTACAGATGCACATGCTGAGGAAGGCATTTATTTTATAGAGGCTGTCTTCCATGAAGGCAAGGATGATCTCTTCAAGGCTGTGAGGCTCCTCCTGCTGCGGTTTTTCACAGTTTGCCACACTGCCAGGTCAAATGTTTGACTTATACCTGGGACTCAAAAGCTGGAGACCCGTTTGTGCCACTCTTCTGATGACCATACCTGTGTTTGCAAGTATCGGTGTGAGACGTATTATTTACTATAGTCATTGGTAAGTGCATTTTAGATGTAATCTTATAACCTGCCTTCCAACATTGGAGGCTTGCTTCGGCCCAGGACACTACGTAAGCAGTTAGTTTCCCTGAAGTCCTGCGAGCACAATCCTCCTCAAACTGCAGTTAGAATAAGTGGTTACGAAATGACTTCCATAATAGAATATCCCGAGTTGGAAGGGACCCATAAGGATCATCGAGTCCAACTCCTGGCACCACACAGGTCTACCCAAAATTTTAGACCATGTGACTAAGTGCACAGTCCAAACGCCTCTTCAATTCAGACAGGCTTGGTGCAGTGACTACTTCACTGGGGAGCCCGTTCCAGTGTGCAACCACCCTCTCAGTGAAGAACCTCTTCCTGATGTCCAACCTAAACCTCCCCTGCCTCAGCTTGACACCATTGCCGCGGGTTCTATCACTGGTGATTAAGGAGAATAGGTCGGCGCCTGGCCCTCCACTCCCCCTCGCAAGGAAGTTGTAGACTGCGATGAGGTCTCCCCTCAGCCTCCTCTTCTCCAGGCTGAACAGGCCAAGTGACCTCAGCCGCTCCTCATACGTCTTCCCCTCTAGGCCCTTCACCATCTTCGTCGCCCTCCTCTGGACACTCTCCAGCAGTTTTACATCCTTTTTGTACCGTACATCCTTTTTCTGCCCCGAACTGCACACAGTACTCAAGGTGCGGCTGCACCAGCGCAGAGCAGAGCGGGACAATCCCTTCCCTCGACCGGCTAGCAATGCCGTGCTTGATGCACCCCAGGGTACGGTTGGCCCTCCTAGCTGCCAGGGCACACTGCTGGCTCATATTCAACTTGCTGTCAACCACAACCCCCAGATCCCTCTCTGCGGGGCTGCTCTCCAGCGTCTCATTGCCCAGTCTGTACGTATAGCCAGGGTTGCCCCATCCCAGGTGCAGGACGTGGCACTTGCTCTTATTAAACTTCATGCGGTTGGTGATTGCCCAGCTCTCCAATCTGTCCAGATCTCTCTGCAAGGCCTTTCTTAATAACCTGGCACATGCTCAATATTGTAAGTAATTGCTGTAATTTGACTGATACACAAAGCAAGACTTTAAGAGAAATTATTAAATGGGCTTCAATTTGTCAATTTACACCCCAACGTTGCAGTAAATAGAATGAACTATTAGGGACATAAGATTTCACCTGTATACATCTTTTTCATCTAAAGATGCTACTGAGAAATATCAAATTTCTCTCTCCTCCCACCCTCCCCACACTGTTTCTTGTCCCCTTGTGTTTTCCATCAACTGCTTTGCCCAGTAGCTACTTCACAAATCCATGATTCTAAAAATGCTTTCTGACATCTGTTTCCAATTCATCTTTTTCCATGCCCTTTTCAAGCTCCATATCCTATCATCAGTACAGTGGACCAGATTCATCCCTGATGCAACTAATATAGCCACTGGCTCTGTGGATGGTTTTGGCCTTGTCTGTTCAGAGGGTTAACTTCTGTCTAAGCTATTTAAAATGACATTTCAATGCAATTTCCTTTTAACTGGCATGTTCTGTAAGATGCATCTATATTTCTCCTGTAATCTCCATTTACTCCCAGGACCACCTCCATGGCGTTTAACAAAGGTTACCTACTCTATGCTGCACTTCTTTTATTTGAAATCCCAGCAATGCTCTTAGGTTTCCTGTGGTTATATTAGTTACAGAAGTTCAGAAGAAAAACTTCCTGGTCAGACACATGGACTTACAGGCATTATAGGCATACAAAACAAACAGACAAACAAACAAAACGATAGCAAACACACGGAAGCTGTGGAACTAAAGCAGATGTTCTCTGCCGGTTCCTTATGTGTTCAAAAGAAAAACAACAAATGATACTTTGTCATCTCATACACAAAGTGGCCTTCAGGAAATAAATTTTGTTTTACATCACCTGTAAAACTAATCCAAATTGGGATGCCATCAGAGGACTTTCTAGCTGTGCTTGCTGCTTCTGCATCCTTTGTTCACCCTTCGTTCTTCACCTCTACCCCACCCTCCACCTTCCACTTCGCTGGGAGTCCTTCCTTTCATGGCCTCTTTATCTTATTCATCCTCTCCAAAGCTCTCCCCTTTTCAGCCCTGCAAAGTCATGGCTTGATTTTAACAACAGTCATTTGGCCATTTGGTCTGTTTCTTCTACTCTGTTTCTGTGCTGTAAATCAATGTTTGGAGCTTTCGGGAGGGCTAGGAAACAACTTTCTGTTGTCTGGTGTGGCACTTTGTTGCAATGAGCAGCGCCTCAACAACTGTTAACTCTTGGCACTGTCCTAGGTCCAGACAATAGACACTTAATAATCTTTGATAGGTATTAAAGAGACTCAAATCATAATTACCTAGTAAAGCGTCATGCCTTAACAAAAGTGCAAAAAATTGCACTTCCTTGCTACAACACTGTTGTGTATAGACATGCACAAAAAGAAGTGCTTATAAATGTGATTATTTTAAAATTTTCATGTCTGAAACAACAGCAAGCTCTTCTATTCAAGTTGAAGCTTTGGCTTTTATAAACGAATTATTAAAGCAGTATTCTAAAACGATGTGCCAGGAAAGAAGTCTCATATTTCGAAACCTTGACCAATGAAGCATTTTTCCTACTTTTCTAATATTTTGTTAGCTGCATTTAAATATTTGCTTGCATATATATGCTTGGCACGTGCATGCCATAATAGCTGGGGAAAAGAAAACAAATTTAAAATTTCACTATTATGCCAAAATACTTGCTAGTTTACATGTTGAGAAAAGCTTCTAATGTAAAATGAATGCAGCACCTGTATAGTTCAGGCTGCCAAAATACTCTCTGACAATAAGCAAAAATGATGAAAAGTGAGTAGGCAAAAATTCTTATTTTTTGATAACTCAAGTCTTTGGTACACTTTAAGCTCTTGGGTTTAGAAAGGTATAAATAAATAATGAGAAATGACCAAAAGTTCTCCAAAGAGGACAAACAAACTTTTCACTGTTGTACATCACATGAAACAGATGGTTAGTGACAAACAAGTTACTGCAATAAACTGGACCCAAACCAAGAAACCAAGCAGTAAAGTGAACCACTAAATCCCAGTTCTAGCCTGTGGCATATGAGCTGCTCTCCAAACACAATTGCTGAGATTCTGTCTTTGTCAGTTCCCTGTTGGGAGAAAGGACAGGAAAAATGTGCTTCTCCTCACCCATTTCTTGCACTCTTCCTCAACATCCCTTCAGCTCTCACTACTACTTACTGTTCTTTTAGGTGGATCCATGTTGACTCCAGGTGCTCATGCTGTCATTTACTACCAGCCTTTGCAAAAGCAGTTTATTAGCATTATTAATTTCTCCACCCACATATTAAGTCTATACTGATTAGCTACAGCAGCAATATAATACTGTATATATACTTAGTTTCTACTGTACCATCTTCTCCAACACTTAACTGCACTTGACTGCAACCCAGAATCACGTTTCATTTTGCTCATACTTGGGAGGCTCCTCTGCAGAAGGAAAACAAAACAAAACAAAAAGCAAACAAACAAACAAACAAAACAAAACAAAACAAAAAACAAACAAAACAAAACAAAACAAAAACCTGCACAACTACTTGATGGTCAATCAGCCACATGCTGAAAAGTTTTAAAGCAAGTTTGACCTCAGGCCCCTTCTTTAGAAAGGGAAGAAGCAGCTCTACTTTTGAAAAGCCTTTGTTATTGCACCACAAATAAGAGTGCATGGGATATGAGTATACGTTATATAATTTCATAATCAAGCCACAAATAAGCTAAAAGTTTCTGAAAAAAAAACAACTATGTCCTGTGCTCTGTATTCCTTCTACTTAGTCATTTGAATATTAAATAACATTAATTGAAAAGTGTAAGTATGTCAAATTAATGCATGAATAAGCAGCTTGTTTGATTTTGCTCATGTAATATATTTTGAAAACAGATCCAGTATAAACTGTTTCTCTGATAAGCAGAAAATGGCTATCAGTATTATGGTTTGATTTTAATTTCTCCCTCATTCCTGATGGAAGCATACAGGACTTACACCCACTCCAACTCTGCCCCCTGCCACCCCTACCAAAATAACAAAACAAAACAGAAGTAGTTTGACAACAGTATTAAGCACAGAATCTAGCCTCCTGCAGTAGTACATAACTTTCATTTCAAGCATTACAAGTGCTTATGAGATTTCACTCATGCTTCTACTTTGTTTTTACTAATTACCATTCAAATTTTATTGCTTGGAACAGACTTGGAACCCCCTCTTTACCTTAGATTCAGTAGTATTTAAAGAATAAAATGCTAGGTACACAAGCTTGAGAAGTGGGTCCACGTGAACCTACAGAGGTTCAACAAGTCCAAGGGCAAGGTGCTGCACCTGGGTTGGGGCAATCCCAGACATGAGTACAGACTGGGAGAAGAACTCATTGAGCGCAGCCCTGCAGGGAAGGACCTGAGGGTTCTGGGGGATGAAAGGCTCAACATGAGCCAGCAATGCGTGTGTGCGGCCCAGAAGGCCAACTCTGTCCTGGGCTGCTTCAACAGAGGTGTAGCCAGCAGGTCGTGGGAGATGATTGTCCCCCTCTGCTCTTCCCTCGTGAGGCCCCACCTGGAGTGCTGCACTCAGCTCTGGGGCCCCCAACATAAGGACATGGACCTACTGGAGCAAGTACAGAGGAGGGCCATGAAGATGATCAGAAGGCTGGAGCACCTCTGCTATGAAGACAGGCTGAGGGAGTTGGGGTTGTTCAGCCTGGAGAAGAGAAGGCTCTGGGGAGACCTTATAGCAGCCTGCCTGTACCTAAAGGGGGCCTACAAGAAAGCTGGAGAGGGACTTTTTTCCAAGTGCAAGTAGAGATAGGGCAAGGGGTAATGGCTTTAAACTGAAATGGGGTAGATTTAGATTAGATATAAGGAATAAATTCTTTACTACGAGGGTGGTGAGGCACTGGAACAGGCTGCCCAGAAAAGCTGTGGATGCCCCATCTCTGGAGGTGTTCAAGGCCAGGTTGGATGGGGCTTTGAGCAACCTGATCTAGTGGGTGGCATCCCCGTCCATGGCAGGGGGGTTGGAACCAGATGATCTTTAACATCCCTTCCAAGTCAAGCCATTCTATGATTCTATGATTATGCAATCCAAGAACAGCAAAAGCTAGTCCAGCATAGGTTTCACTGTGGTTACTCAGCCTATCTAAATGTGGGACTCTAGGAGCTCTCAGGGTTCTCTAGACCAAGTCTGTGTCCCAACTATGCTAGATCTGGGCAAAAGCCAAGAGTGGAGCAGTACCCCTCCTCTGCCTCCCGTTCCTGTGCACCAGTTTGTACACAATGCAAATGTAGGATGCGTGGGTAACACTGGCCACGTCAGCTGGCCAACACAACTGGGAGACCATCTCCAATATCAAGGCACAAACCCACAGGTCAAATCAGATGAGGGATGAGATTACTTACAAGCATAGGTAGTGGGATCAGATCCACAGCTCATATTTTTTCCAATCTGTACTAATGAAGCAGAGTGGTGCAAGGTTGGTTTATCTAAAGGGCAATTCCCCATTGAACACAAAACCAGTACAACACCTTCCTCCCCGTAAATACATAACATTAGAATTTTGTGTCCTAAAATCTTATGGCACTATTAAATAAATAAATAAATAAATACATAACCTCTGCCTTGTATTTCTGACATTTAAGGCTTCTATGCTAGAGCAAATTTTCTTTGAAAATATGCCATACAAAATGCAGTCGCTGAAAGCTCATGAAGTATTCACTTGAACACAATTTAAGACTCAATGCATGTCTGAGAGAGAAATAATTAATCTCCTGCAAGTGTGGTTAATGAATGATAGTGATACAAACTTGTTAAAAGAGGTACTAGTATATACAAATGCTTTCCTAATAGTTTCCCTGCCTCAGCCTGTGAGTTCAAATTGTAAGACCATCACTGAAGCTTGTTAGGTTGGCATTATTCTTTCCAGAAATCAATGAGTCATTTGTAATTTCTTTACAACTTTATTTCTTGCTCCCACAGCCTTAAAAGAAGTGACTGAAAAATAGGTCTTTGTACAGCTGGAGCCAAGTATCAGAATAAAGAAGAGGGAGAAAATGAACAATGCTTGTAAAATGCATTAACACTACAAAATTTATGTCTTGAGCCTTAAGTTTATATGAAGTTTTGCTTATCAAATTTATTGTTCTACTTCAGCTTTTTCCTTGTTTAATACTATTTCTGCCTCAGCAGTGCAATTCAGACTCTACAACCTGTTTATGAGAAAACTACAGAACAGGTCTTTCAAAATAGTGTATAAAAAGACATATATATGTCTCCCACATGAAGGAATGGCAAACAGTTTTAGTAGATTTACTCTCAAGCGTGAATGTGATCAGAACTGACCTCAGATTGTGTTAGACTATAACTACCTACTATAGCAGAGTATGTCACTTTCTGTACTTTTGCACTGAACACTGGCATAATTGGCTTGTATATCACAGCGACAAATTCAAATCTAAATGATAATAAAACAAAATGCAAATATATGTGTTTTAAGATGAAGCCAATGTCAGCTATTGGCATTCAGATGAAGACACTGCATTCTTATTTTTCTAACAGTACCTCATCCTGCCACTAAGACACAATATCCTTCTCTTGCATTTTCATGAAAATACATAAGTTATCACAGAATCACAGAATCGTTCAGGTTGGAAGAGACCTCCAAGATCACCTAGTCCAACCTCTGACCTAACTCTAACAAGGCCCACACTAAACCATATCTCTAAGCTCAACATCTAAACGTCTTTTAAAGACCTCCAGGGATGGTGACTCAACCACTTCCCTGGGCAGCCCATTCCAATGCCTAACTACCCTTTCGGTAAAGAAGTTTTTCCTAATATTCAACCTAAACCTCCCCTGACGCAACTTTAGCCCATTCCCCCTCGTCCTGTCACCAGGCACGTGGGAGAAGAGACCAATCCCTACCTCACTACAGCCTCCTTTAAGGTACCTGTAGAGAGCGATAAGGTCACCCCTGAGCCTCCTCTTCTCCAGGCTGAACAACCCCAGCTCCCTCAGCCGTACCTCGTAAGACTTGTTCTCGAGACCCCTCACCAGCTTCGTTGCCCTTCTCTGGACTCTCTCGAGCACCTCCATGTCCTTCTTGTAGTGAGGGGCCCAAAACTGAACACAGGACTCGAGGTGCGGCCTCACCAGAGCCGAGTACAGGGGGACAATCACCTCCCTAGTCCTGCTGGCCACACTGTTCCTGATGCAAGCCAGGATGCCGTTGGCCTTCTTGGCCACCTGAGCACACTGCTGGCTCCTATTCAGCCGACTGTCAACCAGCACACCCAGGTCCTTCTCTGCCAGGCAGCTTTCCAGCCACTCATCCCCCAGCCTGTAGCTCTGCCTGGGGTTGTTGTGCCCCAGGTGCAGGACCCGGCACTTGGCCTTGTTAAACTTCATACAGTTAAAGTTATTCAACATATTCTAATAAAAGATTTTTCTAATTAGAACAATGTTTTGCAATATTGTAAGAAAACGGTCCTTTCAGCAGGACTGTTTTCCCAGTTTCTGCAAAACCCGATTTCAAATAGTACAGCTAATCTCCAAGCAGTGTATAATTATTACTTGTTTGCAAGTTAGGCATACTCTTGAAATACTACTCTTGTATTTAAAAATCAGGTCACTGCAAGAATAAAAAATAAATAATCAGTCTCAAAGGTATTCATGATCATATTCAGTTGTTTACACAGTTTTCAAATGTATAAATTAAAAAATATCAACCATCAGAGCTGAATTTTTTTGTTTATCACCAGGAGGTGTAATTACTGAAGAGTTTTAGAATCTTTCATAGAATGATATACTTTAATTCCTCAGTAACACATTATGACTGAGGTTGCAAAAATGTCAAGTATGGAAATGAATGTATCATCACAGTTTGGCCTATTGGCCTACACAAGTTTTCCCACACAGACCGGTAATCAATGACTCCAATCAGTTACCACTGCAATGCAGGTAAGCGCACGAAGCATTCCATGTAAGTTCTTGGAGAAGCCTCAGAATTTCTTTTTGTGAACCATGACCCGTTTTTTGTCAAAAAACATGAGAGCACTGAATCTTTATTGGATGAGTCTCCAGCCCAAATTGTTCAGTAATTCTTGATATTATATAAGTTTAACAAAATTTCAGTGAAATTATTATTCTATTGATAGCTATTCTCATTTTTTGGGAGGCCAGCTTTTTCACTAGTACTTCAATTGTCAGAATGTTTCAGGGGAAGACAAGGTGACATGTACTGAAGTATTTAAAAATGCCAAAACACACTGTTTCATAAAACATAAAGAAACACATATCATAAAGAAACCAAAAAAGTCCCTGGATATTTTTATGGCTTTTTTTTTCTTGTTGATTTTAGACAGAAAGACCCCAAACTGAAAGATAAAGAAAAAATAAAAGATACACAAACTCCTAGTTATTTTTGGTAGGACAAAAAAATTGCCCCAACAAGCCCTTAGCCCTTAGGAAAAAAACAAAAAGCTTGAACACTACCTTATCAATGCAAATATCACTAGTGCTATTTCTGTTGTTAAAAGTCCATTTGTAATTCAAACATATCTGCAGGAATTATGTTTTAGAAAATAAATTTCTATGAGAATTTCTTCCTTATATATTCACTACTTTATTGGCATTATGACAACTTGATACAGAAGTATGTTACACATTTCTTAGAAGTTGCACACTAGTTTTCCTTAATTTTAATGAAGAGATGCATTTTATTAGAAGGATTGCTCAAATCATATCATAACATAACTCAAATTCACTTTTTTGATTATATCGGATTATGTTGTCTTCTCAGTTACACTTGTAAAGCCATACCATATATTTGAAATATAATATGGTATGTATATAGCAAAACATTTCTCCTGCATCCTTACATGCTTTTCAGAAACTAGTCAAGCCAAGACAAAAACCCACATCCATGCGGCTTATGCTGATTCTTTTTCATCATTTTATAGTAAAATCAAAAGAAGCACATAGCTTTAGATTTCCACTTCTGTTTAAAGGGGTCATTAGGTCTTTGCTTAATTTAACATGGATACAATCTCAGTGCCCAAAAGGAAAGAAAAAGAAAACCTTTCTCCTCTTTCACTGACCATCTCATTCCCATCCATAGATCACTTCCTACTTTGCACTAACATCAGTTTGGGGGAAAAATTTTTTCAGACAGCTTTGGTCTCCCATACGGTTCACTGCCTCATCACGAAAATGTCTGTGGTTGACTCATTGTAGGGACTGGCACAAGAACGAGCAGCTAAAATGAGTTAGGATTGTTTTTCAGAAACAATGCTGGGTTAAATATGTACTAAACAACATCAGCAATGGGAACTGAGGAGCATTTGTCTGTGGCCACATCCACAGGCTGATTCTGAGGCTGATTCCTAGACAGCCCAATAGCATTTTGGCTGCCAAAAGGATTTGTCACTACCATTGATCTCTGTTGTGGATTTTATACTGATACCAGAAAGATGGTTGGTTCTGAAATAATCATTCTAAAAGGCACATCCAAGTCTATCCATAAAAGGCATTCAACCCCTTCATTTCAAGTTACCACACAAGTAGAAGCAATTCATTAACACTCTGCACTGAATTGTGCCTGTTTATAAAATCCAAAGTTTTAATTTTCCATTGCTTCTGGCATGCTTAACTGCTTTTTTTCATCTCTCTGCTTTGTCAAGTACAAAATTGCACCTGCTGGAAACATCAGAAAATTGTATTTTTCATCTGTCTTTTAATGAAAGGTGCAACCATTCTTCTAATGGCTAATAGGGAGTGTTAGGGTAAATTACTTTGCCCTCCTGCTTACCATTGTAGATCTTCAAAGTGGTTTCTTCAGACTTGGTGTGTCGTTTTTTTAAAAGATGTCCAATTTTAATTTATAAACTCTGTCGTGTGGATAGCTGACTACATTTCTAAGTTGCTCCATAGCTACATGCCTCACTGCGTAGATTATTTCTGGTCTGATTTTATTAACTTGGACAACAGTACCTTGTCTTTTTACTACACTAATGGGCCCTCTGCTGTTGGAAACCTTATTTCCATTGAGTTCATGAGTGAGCCTCTCTCTAATCCTTTAAGCTCATATCTAGAAAATTTTAACATCCAGGAAAGTTTTAAGAATATGAAAACACTAGTTTTGCCTTTTTTTTTTTAAATGTTCTTTTCTGAAGATCAATTATAAGGACATAGACACCACTTTTGTTGTTCAACTTGCTCATCAGGGTTAGTAAGTCTCTAGGAATCACTGCTTCAATGTACAGCCACTAAAGTGAGCAAGTCTAAGCCAAGTGGCCAGGTTACTGTACTTCACAACATTAAAATCGTCTTTCATACTCAAGCAGAATAGCTCTGAGCTAAATGCTTTCTCTGAGGGGCAGTAACAGAGAACATTTGCCATCTGCAAATGTTTAGTATCTGCTGTAGGAACAACTCAGCATAATTTTTTCCTAGTACCATATATTTTTTTGCTTCAAAGCCCACAGAGATTTTTATCCCATAGCTAAAATGCTCCTATCCTTATTTTAACCTGTTAACTTTGGTATTGTGATGGCTGTGATCTATTAATAAATTTCTCTTAGAAAGATGTATTCTGGACTAGCAAAGATAATTAAAGATTGGAGATGTTCACTCACTGGAAGAAGTAACTCTTTGCTCATATATCAAGACAGCAACACTACCAGCTACCATACTACCACCATACAAAGACATCACTGTGGACATACCATGACTTGCGTAAAACAGCATCAACATATCTTTGGGTGATCTGAAAGTTCCTGAAGAGGAACCATTTACATCTATTATATGAAATGAGCTAGGACAACATTTATATTATGCCCACAGAAGCTCAGTACTGCAGATCTTTGCACCGAAGTGATCATCCCTGCAATCCACTATGTTTTTCCTGGTTCTTAATCACAATTTAATCACCTCTCCTGTCATCACAGATCAAGTAAAAGTGCTGATGTGACCAAAATACTTTTACCAGCCCCTTATCAAGCCCCTGCTTTCTGAAGTGTGAGAACTTGATGGTCCACCATTAAAGACAAGCATGGGCCAAACTGGGGACAAGACCAAGGACAAGACTTTGAAGCACACCTGCAGCAAGGCCAGGGTTAGTAATGGACTCCTCAGTGGTTTCCTTCTATGAGAAGCTTGGCTGTGTCCAAGCACAGACATGAAAACAGCCTATACAATCCAGCAGTGCCCAGGATGCTATTCCCACCACCACAGTTTGGGAAGAACAGGCAGTGGGTAGCACCCAGTGCACCCTGCGGTGGCAACGTGACACAGAGACCCAGAAACACACTGTGCTCTCAGGATAATTCAACTGAAATGTCTCCAGGCTTGCACACCTGCCCCAGATCCAGGCTACACAGCAAAGCTGCCCGGTAGATGCACACCAACAACACATGGTCATGGAATGACAGCCAAACAAACAACACCTATCCCAACAGAGAAACACAGGGAAGTCAAGACTTACCATCCACTTCCAATGTCTCAGCCTAGGCCGATTGGGCTGGGCTGACCCCAGTAAGTCTTTCCCTACCATCCATCTTGCAGTACAGCATAAACCTTTGTATTTTTAACACATTATGCTGTGAAGCTAAGATAAAATGTGTATTTTAGCCATTTGGTAAAATGCTTTTAGGTCTCTTTTACTGCTTCCCACTTCTGACATCTATTCAGCACCATTCTTTAATCTGTTTGTACTCCAAACCATTTGATTTTGCCCCACTACTGATGAAAACTGACTTTAAAATTACTGTACACACAGCTAAATGTGAGAACTTTCTACTTTATCTCTTTAGATATTCTTTTATTCCTTTAGATCTCTAAATTAAAAATGCATTATATTGAAGGACTGTACCCTATACAGTCCTTCCAGTTTTAATACCTTCGTTTTCCTAAGTCAGCTAGTACAAAAATAAACTTCAGGTACTTCCTGAATCTACACTTGTAAATTAGCTAGAGGCAGAGACTGTCATTATCCTTTTCTATCAGGAGTATTATACCCTTCAAACTTATTAGACAACTGAGTACTTTTTTCCTTGCATTTTAAAATAGCAGAGCTATGGCATTTTAAACACCTGATGACTAGTTTCCCTTCAAGAAAATTTCTAAGCATGTTTAAATCTTACCAATGAATATATTTTAAGAGATATTTGGTGACCTTGTATCTGGACATTTGGAAAATGTATGCAAAGTATTTTTTCCTACATTTTGCTGATTGGCACCAGCCACACATTGAATACTACACCTCTTTGGAAATGGGTGAAAAAAAAAATGAAGGGTTGATTTCCAGTACAAAAAGAAAATTACAGTTCCAAATTTGTACACAACATCCTGTTAACATCCACTGGGGCAATAAGGTCTGATGTGAGAGCAGCAAGCAATCCTATGCTTCACTAAACAAACACACAAGGCACTTCTTACATTTGCAGCAGAGTCCCTCTGTAAGACTTTCTTGTCCATGATATATGCTGCCAGAAAGACTTGACTGGACAAGAGCTAGGAGTGCTTTGTATTGGCAGGGAATTATAGCGTTTTAAAAGTTTTCTTTCACTTTAGAATAATGAAGAATTATTACAAAATTCACGGAAACAAAAATAATATTAAAATTGTTTCAGGAGAGAAGTGTTTTGTTTTCTTTCAATCTTTTGATAATACTACTATTATCTATAAAAACAGACATAAGCTAGCAGTACTTTGGTGTGAAGTTTAGAGCCCCAGGGAACCTCAGCTTTTTAGTCTTCAGGCTAAAATCAGACTCCAGAAAGCCAGGCCTGTTCTGACAAGGAACTACATAGGTTTCTGATGGAAAGCTTTTTATGTTGCAGTAAGAGGTCATAAAAGAGGCCCTCTCTCTCCCCTCCTCCAGCATTCAAGCATGAGGGATGGTGTCAGATACTTTACTCTGAATATTTAGGATGAAAAGCACTGACCATAAAGATGTGAATATTTTCACGCGACAGACGCATCAAGCAGTCCTTCAATCTGTGAAATACAACACTTCAATTTGTGACAACCACGAAGACCTAGTTTCAATCATCTGCTTAGAATTAAATTCAGTGATAGCGCTGGGAGTCAAATTGGCTGTCCATTACCAGTCGAGGCATGCCAAGGGAGGGATGGTAAATTGTTTGCTCCCCTGTTCAGTTCATACCACTGACTGTTGATGATAGGTATGTTTCCAGCTAAAAGTGAACTGGGAGTATCTGAATATCCTTTGTAAGCATTCATATTGACGTACCTAATAAATTTAGTAATACTGATCAACATTAAACTAAGCTAAACAGAGATGAACTTTATCCCATTCTCTCCCTAGTATGCATCTGTGAAGAAATAAAGAGGAAAGCAGGGAAGGAAGGGTACATAAAGCCAAACTTTCACACTACCTAAACAATTAATAATCCTGATAGAATTAAACCCTGGGCTGAGCAAATTACAGGGTTTGTGTCTTCTGTAGTGCACTCAGGCACTGCTCACTTACTACACTGACCTGCAGACCTGTCTGGCTATGCAAGGGACACTGAGATATAATGTCCCTTATAAACCTGATTTAGCATCAGGTCTAGAAATGCTGCAAGGCTAGGAACACAGCCAGTCCAGTAAGAAGTTTGTCATTGCCTGCCAGTGCTCCTCCCGGGCACTGCGGCTATGCATCATACTCACTTTCATGTTGTACCTTAAGGGCAAGTCCCAGAGATACGAAACTCTCACTATCGCATTACAACGGTCTTTTCCATTTATCCTCTTCCTCTCCCACTGGACAGGATTTAAAGCACTTGCCAACATTTTTATTTTATTTACTATGTATAATTATATTTCATGTTTTCTACATATTCATTACTGGGCTCTACATCTATTCTACAGCTAACAATATCTACAGCTAATAACAAAAGCTAATACAGCTACTACATGTAATTGTAAAAGTTCTATTGAAGGCCACTTCATTTTTTTGTGTTATTTCTCTACTTTCAGTTCTAGCACAGGAAAAGACTTTTAATGAGGGTATCACCCTTACTGCTCAGCTATATCCTAAAAAGTAAAAGTGACTTTTGATCCTTTCTTTAGTCAGTGACTTAAAAAGAGATGAGCATTTCAAACACTTTTCTTTCTAGGCGATGTAGTACAAGTTAAGGTATCAGCAGATTTATTTATGAACATTTATCAAAAACACTATAATTGAAAACTTCTGGAATAAAATGAACCAGCTTTCAAACAGAAGTCAACTTTGCTGTTTCCAGCCTGCACAGAACAGTTTGGCTCTCTTATTTCCAATTCTGCCTCTATTATACCCAGTGCTCCCACCATTCTAGACTCATTCCACAACCACATGCATGTCTCCACTTTAAATAAATACACAGACAAATAAATAAATAAATAAATGTGCCTCTGTTTCTTACAGATACAGAAAGGCCTACAGTGGCTAACAATCAAAAAAAATATTTTTTTTTAAAGAATGTAAAGGAAAATCACTTTATCTGCTTATTTTTGGTACTGATTCAGCTGGACTAGTTTAACAACATGGTATGAGGAAGCTGGTTCACACAGATATGGATAAACTGAGAAGTTGTCTCCAGTTCACTTCCTTCATACTTTTCATCAGTACAAACTGATGTATTGCAAATGTTAAAGAAGTGCATTCTGTGCTGTAACAATTACTATGTAATACCATAAGTGCCTTTCTTCATATATGTCTTTTTATATGCTATTTTGAAAGAGCTATTCTGTGGTTTTCTCATAAGAGTAAATGGTATTGTGATGATCAGTGAGGTTTTTCTTTTACTCTATATTATCTTCAACTAATTAGTATTTACTAATAACAAATATTTGTAAATCTAATGTTTACCAACATAGATGTCACAGTGGACTGTTTTTTTATAAAATAGGATGAAACTAGAATATACTTACAGTGTACAAAAAGCTTTTTATGTAGTACCAGAAGATTCCGCAACCAATATTTTTTTCAAAGTGTGTGCAAGGAAAACTGGTTTTGTTTCAGAAGTCAACATCCAATGGTGTCAGTTTTAGTCCTTAATGACTGCTGAACGCAGTGTTTTGGCTCATGTGGGTCAGAGGCCCAAAATTAACATTTTACGAATTTGAACCACATAATCATGTTGAAATTGTGAAACTGAGGAAAAACAATCATCCGTTACAATTACAGCATATGATAGTTACCCCTCGGTGACAGAAGACAATGTAATTTGGCACTCCAGTATATAATCATACACTGTATTTGCAAAAATACAACAGAATTAGAAATAAAAATTTAATAAAAATAAATTAGAGCTTTATAAAGAAGCCATTATCATCATAATGAGATTTATAAAGAAGATATTATTATCATAAGGACACTGACATGCATTAATAACTTTTACTTAGCAACGCTGAACTGGAAAGGAAATAAACACTTCTCTGAAAGTCACTGACTGACTTTATTCTTGCTCTCTTATGATTAAAATAATTCAAGATTGAGTTTCAAGCAATAATAATAACCCCACTTAAAAACAAACTCTGTGATTAGTGTAGTCAGCATCATGCAGACACTGCTGAAAAATACACTTAAACATATTTGCTCAAAGTTCTTTTTTCATAATTTATCTTTTTCCCTTCGTATGTAAATGACATTTTTCCTTTTATTGCTTGCAAGATTGCAAAAGAGGTCAGTCAAAAACTCAGGCAAACAGCATCAAGGGACAGATCTGAGATCAGAAAACTTATAAAAATATAATTTCATATTATGACCATAATTTACAGCCAACTGTTAAACAGATTGTGCTCCGTTCCTTCAAGATTCTTAGCATATAAATATTCCAGGATAAAAGAAAAAAATCTCTCCCTCTGCAGAGGAGAAGAGACAGCAATTTCTGGAGCCCCTATACCAAAAGCTCCACTCATTATCTTCCCCCAGTGAAGCAGCAGAACAGTCCTGACCTTACTCATCATTCTAAGCACTGTTGTTGACTGGCTTTTGGGTGCAGTTCATGTTGTATTTCTTAGTGGGCCAGACCTGACTTCTTTCCACATCTTTCTATCTGTAGAAAAAAAATTTTTCGCATCACAAAAGATGTGTAGTTATGCAATAACAAAAACAGCGCTGCAAAAAATGAAAGGTTCTAGTTCCTCTTGGCCATGCCTGCATATGAGATTTATTTTTATAACCTGACAGGAAACTGGTTATCTCAGCAATAAGAAAACCGCCTCAAAATTTCCAAAGGCTCAGCATCACAAAAGATGCAGCAAGCCAGACACAGCCATGGCCCCACCTGCTTGTGGCACCGGAATAATGCAGCCCCGCTGACAGGTGCTGCTACTTCCCAACAAAACCTCCCGCGCCTCGTGGCACCGGGACTTTCATTCACGAACAAATGTGAAAACACAGAGATCAGCCGCAGACTTGCAGAGGTCGACATGACCACAGGCACTCTCCTGCAGCAAGACACGTGGTCGAGCCCATTTACCCCAGCAGCTCCCATGTCAGCTCTTCAACGTCAAATGGCGCCAGACAGCAAATGACACCAGACTTCAAATCACAGGCCAGTGAGATAAAATCCCTGCTATTTTTTCCCAGGAAAGGAACAAATAAGCAAACAGAAAACCAACAACCCAAACCATTACCACAGGACTGCTACCCAACAAAGCTGAGGCTGAACTGCAGCGTGCCCGCAGTGCGCTGCAGCTGCGAGCGGCACAGTCCGTGCCAGCACGCTCCCAAACGCTAGGCTGCAGCATGACATTACCCTGTGCTACGTACCAGGCACTGCCCTACAAAATACAGCACAGACACACAGTAGGTGCCAAGTATTTTTCAGAGCAAGTGTTCTAAATGCTGTGCTGACCATGGCTGACCATTGGCATCTCTTCCACCTTCGTGCCTATCTCACTTTTCCTATCTTACCTCCTTCTAAGCCTGATGCTTTTATTTGTAGTTTGAAACATAACTGTAAACTTCATCAATGGATAAGTATTTTCCATATATACACACATGCACACCCTGTAAAAGCATGGATCACAGCATATGCACAAACTGGGAACAAGAAATGCTGCCTCTGTAAAAATAAGTGCACAGTATGCAAGCCTACTTTAAGAATACATCAGTACAGAGAGTGCAATCATACCACGACTTTATCTCCTCATTTGAAATCACCGTTTGTGATTTCACTGAAAGGAAAGCCGTAATTAGAACACGGAAACAAGGAGAAATGGGAAGGTCCAGAGGGCATACACAACTCCCTCTGGTAATTAAAGAATTCACACTGTACTCTGCTTCAAAACTGATAATCAAGTTATCTGAAGGAAGTTAGCAAGAGCTCTAGTCTACTCTACCTACTGCATGTTACGTTTTAAATACAAAAATGATTTCATCATAAAAAAGGAGGGTGACGACTTGGAATCTTCTCTTGTTTCTGTGAACAATGGGCAATGATCAGCAATGAAAGCTGTGATGAAAGGGGTAACAACTCCAGAAGACAAGAGAGAAGGGAGAACAGCGATTTTTATCAAGTGATAAAGAGATCATTACCATGCCATCATTACAAAATAAGTCATTTACACTGCTTGTTTCCATCTTCCTAAGCTTGCCACCTTCATTAAATTGTTAGAAAATACTTTCTCCTTCTATTTGCCTCTTAAATACCTAGATCCAGACAATTCAGACCTTAAAATACCACTGGGGAATCAAAGCTGAGCAGCACTCTGAAATTATGGTAAATATTGCATTAAAGCTCTGAATACTGTTACTGGCCTTTCATTTCTTCAGTATATAATACATAAGTTCAGCACAGAAACAAGTTCAGTACAAGGTATTAACATCCGTGCAGAATATTAAATATAATCTCAAAGATATTATATTAAGTTTCAAGGGAAGATGACTGCTGTCTGGTTCTGGTTAGTTTATTGTGTTTTCCTCAGGAGTGAAAGACGCTATGTTATGTGTGTTCAAAAACACTTCACAGAGATTACATTACTAATTTAAATGTAAAAACCACTGCTGGTTGAATGCAGTATTGCATTCTTTCTTATGTCATTTTAATTAGTTTCTAGGCAGTGCTGCAAAGCTCAAAGTTAACTGTTTCCCATGCTTTTCAAGTTTACCTGTTTTAACCAGCAATTTATTCTGCAATGTTAATACTGTGAAACTGTTCTATTCATGAAAATACATCACAACAGGACACAGGCCTGAGAGGTTCTCATTAAGACAGAAGAATTAGTTCATCTCTGGTAGCATGATGAACAGAAAACATGGTACACTTTGGTTCATTAAAGAAAGCCTGGATTAGCAAACATTGCAGAAAAAAGCTTCACTCTTTGAAGGCTTTTTTTTTTTTTTCTTTTCCTGGCCAAAAGCAGCATTGCATTTGAAAAGCTGCATATGTTATCTTTATAGCACAGTACTTTTCCTCCCATCAAAATGCACAAAGAAGGGCTGTAGTTTGTAAAACAGTACTAAAATGGCATGGGGAAATAGACAAGAAAGCATTCTGAAAAAGGGGAGAAAGTGAGAGATGGAACATGTAGGAGACCAAAACTGAACATGAAATACCAAAGTTTAACTAACAGAATACAAAAGCCAATGATGAAAGTTAGGTGCCCCTTTAACATTCCAGAGCTGAGAACTACAAACAAAACAACACAATGAAACTGTAACTTGGATGCATATCAAAGCATATCCACAGAGTACAGTACCTAATTTGGAGATACTAATACATTCGTGAGTTTCTGACAAGCCCAGGACAGAACCCAAAGGAGAAATACTGTGCACTGCTATCACAGATTAGTTTACACTGGAAAACACTGAGCCAAGTGAGGTAAGATACGTGCAGCATCCCCTCTCCCCTACAATTATTCAGTGTTGTTTTCCTACATTTAAGATGACACAGAAATATTTTATATTAAATATGGAATGTTTGACTTGTATTATCCAATAATTTCTTGTACACAGTAGTTCTTTTAAGAGGGAAAAAGTTATTAAACTATTTAAAAGAGTTGGTATATGCTCCCCATAGTACTGATAAAACCATCATGAGGGCCAAAGTTTTCTTTTTAAAAGAAAAACTGTAGCTATGCAATATGGCTGTGTGGATACATCCCCATAGTTTCAATGACTTTAAATGTAATTTTCCATGTATGAGGGAAGGCATGAGCTGAATCCATGCAACAGAAACTTCACTCAGGCAGCACAAATCTCGAGCACACAGAGAACTAGTTACTGCCTTCACCTGCAGGTGCTAGGACTCCACTTAAGATTAAATGTAGTCAAACAATGCAAAATGTGAAGTGCATCATGAAAAGCACGTGGGGAGCACTTGGGGAAAGCATGATTACGCATTAAAGATGACTTCCTTGCTTTGCCACTTTTATGCAAATAATACAACATGAAGCTTTAGACCCTAAATGAGCATTTGCACAACATACAATCCTTGCTTATTGTAGAAGTTTCCAACACGCAATTATCTGTTAAAGTTTTTGTTACAATTATTCTTATTATTTTGGCTTAAATACTGTAAATGTACTGTAGTGTGTATACAGGGAAACTGCATACACAGCTTGATGATTGCTTTTTAGTTTAATTCCTATTACTATATGTAAATGGAAATTTAAATGAAAAAAATCTGTATTCTCTCATAAGAGTCTAGAGAAGCCAACCTGGATCAATCCATAGTGTTTTACATTTCAACTGAAAAAAAACATACTGCTTTTATACAGCATCTGCTGTTGGGCCATTTGAGAGCCTAATTAGGCATAACTTTGTAAATAGCAGACTTATCATCAGATTTTCTTCACTGACTGGATGGGTTTTAACTGTAGGTACCAACAATTCTCTTTGTGAGAATAAAAGAATGTTCTTTCAAAAAATAATTAAAAACACTGAGGACTTTTTTTCATCTAGTAAGAATATTAATTGGGTTCACCATCAAAATGTGATAACATGTAAAATATCTTGTTTTGCATGTTAATGCTTCGTAATTGTACAGAGCTTTTCAACTTCAAAGCTCTTTACAAGAATTAAGTGGATGTCCCTGAAGGCCTTAGGCAAAATTTTCTTTGCCTTCAAAAAGAGATTTGCACCAGACAAAAGCTTTGTAAAAAATGCAGGACTGTGCTGTGTTGCTTTAATCTACAGTGGACACAAATGAGATAAAATATTACCACCACTCTGCAGATGGAAGCAGTGGAAATAAAGGGGAACTGAATGAGACAGTCCCTGCTCTCCTGAAAAGTCTGTCCTTCTCCCTGGTTGTGGCACATTGAGCAAGTGAGAAACAAAATGTGAGGTAACTTTGATTTCCAAAGACATGTCAACATACCTTTCAATTACTTCTTTACTCTCCCAGCAAAGATCAAGCTGCCTGTAAGTCCGATGATTGCCTACTCTTGCACAGCTCCAGACACAATGCCTTTGCTCAAGCAATCAGGCAGAGAAAAATGCATTTACTAGAATTCAGTCAAAAGTCATTATCTGGCGCTCCACTTTGCTTCATCAAATGACATTTTAAAACATAGTTGCTAGAAACAGAAAGTTTCCCCAAACCCAGTAGCAATGGTTATTCCATTAAGTCAGGTGAAAATCTATCACAAATCACCACTGTATTTTCAAACTCAACTTTCTTTTCACTGTCTTTGAAACCATGCTACATGTTACTGCAATAAAAGTTTACAACCCATGAGCTGAATCATGAGCATTTTTCAGCACCCTTTGCCATAATGACATTTTATGGTGACTACAAGTAAGATCAACAAGCATTCCTCTCTGTACTTACCATGTGATTTTTATGCCACTTCACTGGACACAGGGAGTAATACATTGGGTCTTTTTATTGCTCAAGTAGAAAGTGCTCATTACCTATTTATGTTTATATATAGGAAAAAACAAAGAGTTTTTTCAAGTGGCATACATCACACTGTTGTAGTGGTTGATTTCCTCAAGATGGTCTTCTGGGGTTTTGGTGCAGTTTGTGGAGGCACAGTCGCAGGTCTCGGAGGAGGAAAGCTATTACTGGAACTTATCCCCAGCCCTCCATTTTCTAGAGGAAACGGAGGCAGCGGAGGCGGTGGAGGTGGCAAAGGAGGGCACTGATGCGGCAGCTTTCCCACAGGACGGGCAGGCTCACTGTGCAAGTGCACCTCCCTGTTTTTAATGTTATACCGAACATCGCAGTCTGGGCAATAACCATGGTACTGCACTTTTTCGCTAAATCGTACCCGTTCCCTTGCTCCTGGCTGAGGACACCGCTCTTTCTCAGGTCTATGCATTAGAGGCTGCATCGCAACTTTGTCCAAACCACTGTTCGGTATACAGCACATATCTCCATTTGGGATGCGGTTGGGCCCATTTCGCAGCAGGGTACCGTTAGTCTTGACAGGGTTGGCCGAAGGGGGCAGCCTCGGAGGCTCCTCGCACTTGACAGGCGTCAGTCGCGGCGGAGGCGGGGGTGGATTCGGCTTCCGCAGCACGGTGAGGATAGCGGAGGGGTGCGCGGGGGGCTTGATGAGTGGAGTGCTGCCCCGCACCTTGACCTTCTCCAAGCTGGAAGCTGTTGTGCTGCTGGAGCTGCTGTTGAGCGTGTCCGTTTTGGAACTGTCTGTCATCTCATCCTCCAGCTGCAGGTCGGACGTCAGCGTGTCGATCTGGTCAACCACCTGCACAATGGCCAGAGCAAAACAGTGAGAAAAGCCTGCCCCATCAAACGCACGGAAAAACAGAAGCACCCTCTGCAATCAGTTTTCTCCTTCCCAGATCCTAAGTACCCACTCTTTTTAACAGATTTTTTTTTATCATTATTATTTTGCCAACTTAATAATAATAATAACGAGATGGGTTGCTTGCTAGCTCAACAACTGAATACAGAAGAAATACAACTTGAAACACTCTGGAATGAAATTCCATTTCTTTCCCTCTAGGGTTTACTTGGCAATATCACTGTACGTGAACAGTAATCCTACAATAATATGTTTTGCCTTCCAGTGCAGGAGGAGACTGAATTATTTAACTTTAGCTTATACATGACAGTTTCTGAATCTGAATATGCTGCAGAGTATTTTTCAGCTCTAACCTTTCACACAATCTAGATTTACATATGCATCTCTGTATCAGTGACATTACACACCTACAGTCTTAAATTTGATACACTCTTTCCTGACTATTTTTTAACATAAATAAGATAATGAGGAGCAACTACCCTCCTGTATCAGACTACATTATCTGCTTTATAACACATATATACATAAAGCATAAACATGTATACATAAAGCAGTATCAGCTGAAGTGCTACTAGTTAACTTCATTGCACTAACAAAAAGTTCACGCCATTGCTTGGGGTTCCCATGGCACAGCTGTGATGTTCAGGAAGCAGAGCATGAGGCTGGGTGCCTCTAGTTTTGCCACAATCCTCCTTACCCTTTTCAGTTTTTCATTTTTACTTTCTGTGTTCATTAATTTGGTCATATTACTATTGATTTCAAAGTAAGCCAGTTTTGGGGTAGTAGAGCCATATGTTGACCACAAAAAAAAAAAAGGTGAAAGCCATTTCTGAAGGCAGCAACTCTATTTGGTCAAGGCAGTAACTGTCTCATGTGCCCACTGATAAACAGTAAGCAATTAAAACAAAAACTCAACAGAATGAAAGAGCTCTCTAGATTCCACTCTTTATACTGTAACTACAAGTTGTGTATTTTTAAATCCATAAAAATCCACATGCAACAATTCAGTTCACTTTATAGAGATCAGTGCCCTCTTTCTCCACAAAAAGCAAAGATGCAGATAACCATGATTCAGAAAGAGAACTTCCAAAATGTCTTTGAAAAAAATTCCAATT
Source organism: Anseranas semipalmata (assembly GCA_013399115.1). Taxonomy (NCBI): domain Eukaryota; kingdom Metazoa; phylum Chordata; class Aves; order Anseriformes; family Anseranatidae; genus Anseranas; species Anseranas semipalmata. The sequence continues at coordinate 106,547 of VXAA01007384.1, forward strand.
TCTCTCCAAGACCAAAACAACTATTCATTTATTCACAATTCAAAGCCCAATACCTTGTTTCATTTCATTTTCTATTTTATCATTTTGATTTCTCTCCAAAAAAGAAAAAGAACAAATTATACCCATCAAAGATAGACATTTATTCCACCAAATAATTAGGATTTAAAACGTTAGTCTACAAGATGCAATGTACAGTTGAGCTCTCTGGGTACCTTCAGATCCCAAATGTTTCCTCCAGGCTACAGCATACCACTACTTTGGGAAATTTCAAAATAAAGGCAGATAAACCAAGTCTGTACTAAAACAATGTAAGATTCATAGCAGGAAAGACAGCTTACAGGAGAAAGAACTCACATTATCACCTCACTTTACATAAGTAAACAAGGCATAGAGAACTTCTCACGATGAAAGGAAGAAAGACAGAACAGCCATGATCCGGGCACTAAGCATATAATTCAAGCATACCCCTGCAAGTTTAACGTGGATTTGTGCCAGTATTAGGGTCTGTCTGTAAATATACTAAATATACTATTGAATCCTCTCTTGGAATCCAATACGTGTTTGTTTGTTCAGATGTTTGTTTTAACTACCAGTTAGAGTTACAGAATAGGTTGATGCAATATAAATCCAAGAAACTCCCTGGAAAGTAGAGAAACAAAAAAGAGACATTAAACAGCTGCAGGGAAGACAGAAAGGAAAGACCTACCTGTAAGGATGCTCAACACAGGAGCATTTGAAAGCTTGTACATGTGACAGTAGATTGGCCTATAGTACAGTATCAGATAATGCGAAGCATCAATATTTTGTTGCTTCACATTTGGTTTGTTTCTTTTGCAATTGGATTATTTCAGCAAAACCTAATTCTATTTTCCTCTATTTTCTGCCATGGTACTCTGCTCGAAGTATCTATAATAATTTAGGACCATAGAAACCTACATAGTATATGTGAGGAAAAAGACAGCCAATAGACTGCTGACGTTGTTACTGCACTATCAGCTGTGGATATCTCTCATGGAGATTAGCTGGATAATATACTAAGTCTACCTTAGCTTAAGAAAACTCATTCAAAATTTCCAATATGAAATTCCCAATAAAGAAAATAAAATATCAGAATGTATTTTAATGTTATTTTAACACATGCACAAAATTCTAATAATTTTATTTCCTTTATTTCTGTAGCACCAGTCACAAATGATGGCTTATTTGCTTTAGGCCTCATGTGTGCAACAAGAAGATTGCTTCTGTTCCACACTGTACAATATGAATGTACTCCATGCAATGTAATTCTAGAGAAACAGAAACTGGTATTTATTATTTTGAAATGAAGACATTAAAGTTGATATTCCACAGTTGATACGAGGATATAGCTGTAATTACGCATCACATGTGTCATAAAATGGCAGATCCCCAGGATGAGAAAATTTGTGTCCATTCAAACCACCCCTCTGACAGTGCAAATTTTTTCTCAAGAGTAACATGAGTCTGGCCTTACAAACCATGCTTGAATTTAAATGACTATAGAGTTTATCTTCTGCCCTCTGGGCAAGTGTGTAGTACACACTGGAAATTTTCTGTCACCTATCCATTTGTAAAACATAAAAATAGCACAGAATGGCTTGGACATGACAAGACAGTTTATCTGTCCAAATTAATTCCCACCACAGGTTATGATTCTGTTTACCGTTCTTTTGTTTTCATTTTGTTTTCATTCCAGAAAGAAAAATTCAAATAAGATGAAAAAATAACAGAGAATTAATGACAAGTACAGTAACACGATGAACTACAAAACTGCAAGTCAGAAGAAAAATAGCCTCCATTTCACAACACACTTCGTATAGGAGCCAGAGAGAGAATATTTAGGAGGAAAAAAAAAAAAA
>VXAA01007384.1:117854-130854 GCA_013399115.1 Anseranas semipalmata
AGGAAGGAAGGAAGGAAGGAAGGAGGGAAGGAAGGAAGGAAGGAAGGAAACAACCAAGAAATCATTGCTGAGGTATTTCCAGCACTTTTGAAGGAGGTAATTGTTTGTAAGTGTGCCAAAATGCAATACTATGGACGTTTTTTAAGCAACGACTAATCAATTTTTGTCCTTATAATACCATTAGCTCATGTTTTTGGGCACTATTACCTGCTGTTGCAATTCCATTTCTGGTTAAATGTCAGGCAGGTTATCATGTAGGAAAACAGAAACACTTTGCTTTTGCAGAATCTGGAAAGATGAAAGTTGTGACAAAAGCAAGGAGTCAAATCCAGCCTTACTTGACCTGTTTAAATATGCATACACTCCAGACAGCTTCATTTTCACAAGGATTTTATGTTGCATTCGTCAATTCAAGTTCACTGAGCAGTTCCTTCTCTTGGGATGAGAGCAGAGGCTAAGACACACCCATATCCAAAACACTCAGAAAACGGAGATGCAATTTAACTGCTTGAAATACCTAATCTACAGAAAGACATGAGGGCCCGCTAAGTCTGTAACACACTTACGCTCCCGGCACTTCTGAGTGACTAAACAAGAATTTGTCTTTTAATCATTCTTACAGTCGAGGCACCAAAGAGTGATTTGTTTGGCTGTTGCACCCAGCACCGCGATGCTGTATTGCCGCTGCTTGCGGTCCTGCCCCTCTCCTGCACGCTCAGTTCCGATGCCTTTTCATCTGCGGCACAGGTTTCCCTTGGGGGTAGTTACTTTGGCTGTTTTTAATGCAAGAGAAGCACAACTTATCAGAAGTGTTAAATAAAGGCTGAAGGTGAAATTCAAGAGGTCTGTTTCCTTCAGTAAATGAATAGTTGCATTACAGCAGGAAACTGCAGTAGTGGACTATGTTGATACAAAACGTAGAAAAACATTTCCAAGCAGACTTGCAAAACGCAGTGAGTGGGCTGGGAGCTGGGGGAGCAAGCCCTGACCCAGCCATGCAGGGCAGCAAATTGCCATCACGACTCAGTGTAACTACTGCAAATTTCCAACAAAGATAAGGTCAGTGATGCATACCTTGGCATAAACAGCCGATACCTAGCCTTTGAAGGTTTGTTCTGTTTTTTGGCTTCCCTAACTAAGCATTTTCAGTTGAGTTAGTACATTAATAAGAAAGCTACAGAATACTTACCTTAAAGCTATGGATAGGAATTATTTCTGTGGTGGCTATTGCAATATGAAGAAAATCTGATCCCAGCCTCATGGAGAGGGAAGTAAAAAAGCAATTTCACGTTTGCTGGATCTTCCTTTCACATTATTTTCTGGAATTTACATGAATACTTCCTCCCCACCCCCAATACATAATATGCAAAGCGGCACAACTTCTGCTAAGGTTAATTATGCAATCCCTCAAGTACTAAATAATTCTTTGATTGCCACCCACATTACTTATATGCTTTGAAGAGTCCTCACGTCCAGTCCTTATAATTCACAATCTGTTTCTGATAATTGCAGTTCTTGTCGCAGCAGGAATGAAATGTTTTGTACCTATTATGCTGAAGTGGTCCTTACATGTAAAGAGTGGGATTTTTCCAGTGCTGCTGGCAGGATGCACAGAGAAGCACTAGGAAGATAGATCAAGTACTTGTTTCTGTCACTACCCTACAAAGGTCAACATGGTTTGGCTTGATTTCAAACAAAAATGCAGCCCTGTTATTAAACAGAACATTTTTGATGAGAAGAAAAGATGCTACCTACAACAGATCTTTGGTACATGCTTTAACATTTTACCATAAAACTCATCTGCTGTTGTTGTATATAACATAATCACACAGCACTGAACAAATTAGCAATTTGTTTTTTGGGCTATTAGTGAAAAAAACTATATAGGCAAGCTCTACGGCTACTATTCTTACCTTAATACTGAGACCTAGAATTCTAGAGCCAAAAATTGCCCTTTTAGCTAAGCAAATATAAGCTGCAAACTCTGAAACAAATATGAGCTGTACTTGAAAAACAAAGCAATCTCAAAATGCTTAAAAGAAAAAGCAAGTTCTGCAAATCATTTTTTTAAGTGAGAATTCCTGAAAAAAAAACATGAACGTCAATTTTTTAGAGGCATGAGAGAGTTTTAATAAAAAACAACTACATACATTTAAGTTGAAAGTATAAGATCTGATGTATTAGGCAGCTCAAAGACCAGATTTCTATTCACACATAGGTAGGTTGTATCTTCATGTAAGAGTTAAGATGCTTCTTTTTTGCTAGGTATCACATATTAGAGATGAGAATTCAGGCATAAAGACAATTTAACATTAAATAACATTTATATTTAATTCTAGTGATCTTTTAGAGACTATTATTTTTGTACATTTAAATTACTACTAGTAGATACATTATTGATATGACAGTAATACCTAATACTGCTATTAAATGGGTGTCTGATTTCATCATTTATTTCTGTGTAGCATAACTGTGACACACCACAACTATCTTCTAGACAGAACATACTAGAAAAAATGTCACAAGATCAAAAAAGAGTTGAACTTTATTTCTACTATACTTAATGTCAGAATATTTAAGACAAAAACACCTCTGTAAAAAATCACAAATATTGCTAGCTATTGTGTTAAATTAAGAAAGGTGCTTCATCTTTATGCGACACTGTTTTTCTCCTTACTCTTTACATTTTCCTCATTTAGATCGTACTCTGGAACAGGAGTTACATTTCTGTTGTATGCAGACCCCGACAAAATATGTGCTACTTTTTACTATCACTCTCCAACACATTATGTTAGAGCAAAACAACATTGGCTGATCTCATTTGCTAATTTTGTTGGCTAATAGGTTTCTTCCACAGCTAGATAAATGAAACTCTAAATAGTCAAGTTTCAAGTGTAGATGTTAAAAATTCAAATATGCCTTTCATTATCATTTCCTTATAACATACGGTCTAGAAATCTACCGAAAAAAAACCTCAAAATTCATCTAACTAGATATTGTGGAAATTATGTTTTAGATAACAGCTAGCGTAAGCAGTTCTAGAAATTAAATATTTTCGAGAGCAATGTACAATTATATGATGTACTAGGGTACGTAACACTAAATGTCCCTCATGGAAAAGCTGAACATGCCATGCTGCCCCTGACTGCCAAGCCCTTGCCATGTTCTTGTAGACACGGATCAGCACACCCATAACACTGCTTTTAGGGTCTTATGCTGACATTCAAATACCACTCATATCTGCCTAATCTCTCAAGAAGTGATTTAAATCCCTTGTCCCAGATACCAAATTTCAAGAAGAAAGCAATACCACTTTATTTAAATAAATAAATAAATAAACCTAAAGTAAATACACTCATTAAAGGCATCAGTTAAGAGTTGAAGTTCACACAGGAGCGGAGTCCACAGAACCTGTTACAAAAGATGGATATAGCGAGTACAGGGTAAGGAGAAGCTACATGAAGCAACAGGAAAACAGCAGACTGACCTGCCTTAGCAGCTGAGCCCTGTTGTTCTTTGGTATTGAAAGATAAAACTTTCTGATCAGGTTTTGGAAGAATTTCAGGTTTCAGCTTTCATAGAATTATTCATCTCAAAATCACCATGATTTGAGGGAAAAAAGGTCAGTAAGATACCAGCCCGCGGAAGTCCCCACCACCATACTTGCAGTGTTTTCTGCTAATCTTCCAGGCTATATTTGCTCTGTTATGGTCTGGCCTGGTGCCCCAAGTTTCCATGCAGTACAAACAAGTTCCACAGCAACTTAATAAAGCGATAATACACTGTGTGTGTCTAAATCACTGTGACTCTCTGAAGCCATCATGACTCTATACCGATTTCATTGTCCATTTGCAAGGCTACCTAAATTATACAGTATGAATTCTCTGGTCCTGTCCGTCCTTTTTTGATCTCCCTGCCTGTTCCTAGATATCAGAAACCCTGAACCCTCTCTGGTACCCATAACTGTTTATATACTAGTAGTAAGAAAAACATTAATATCTCTTAACATAAAATTGTTCACAAATTCTCCATCAAGTAAACTCTTCCTTCAATTTTTCTTTCCAAACCAACACAATCTCACCCATCTAAGCATGCACAGCTCTTTCCAGAACTGACATCACTCAACTTCTGGCACTGAATTTCAAGATGCACCGAGACCAATGCACTGACTGGCTACAAGCACGCTGGAAGCTGTAGCTCTAATTTAATTAGCTGTTTTTAAGTCATTACAGGAAGTACCACTTTCTCCCACAACAGACTACCAGAATTTGTAGTGAGCATGTTTTCCAGTGTAAGAAAATAAGGACCAGTATGGTACCTCAGTGACTAGCAGAAACAATAAGCTGCACAAGCATGCATTCATTTAAGTGTGGATATTACACAGAAACAAATAAAAACACATGTTGCATCCATGTACACGCACACTCACAGCAGAAAGGTAATGAAGCAAATGCAGCATAAAAATTGCTCAGCTAATGCATAAGCTTGCATTCTGTGGGCTGTCTTATGCAATTCAAAATTCAAAATTTCTAGCACTTCTGACATACAAAAAGATAAATCCTAGACTCAGAGCTAGGATCTGAAAAAAATGAACTTTACGCTTTTGATATGGAAGTGATTGGATTTGGTGGGTGTCCTACTTACGTATTCACTACTACTTCAGGGATACCTAATAACATGATAATAATGCATGTGCCAGTCTAAGACTGAAAAAGGACAGCCTGCAGACCTGGACACAGTAGTATAAAAGAAGCAGTAAGACAGTTTTTCGTGCACCTCCCCCCCTTTTTTTTTTAATAATAAAAGTGATCGAGGTAGGCAGTAAGGATATTCCTTCTCTATGAGTCAGTCAATATTCAGGTCTTTCTGAAGATCAGCAAAGACAAAGTACAGTTATGTCCTGAATATCTAGTTATAGTTTATAGGCTTCCTAGAATTATTAGGGTAAATAGAGTTAATTGTCAGCAGAGACAATTAGAGACAGCAGAGCCAATTGTCAGCAGAGACCTGACTGCTAAGATATTAAATCTGTTAGCAGTGTGACTGTTAGTATGATTTCTGTAAAAAAAAGTACACATACATCACAGATGATTAAATATGGACTTAGTTCCCTTCTTAACGATATCAACATGTTTCTATTCACTATCAGATCCTGATTCCACAGACAAAACTAGGATCCTCACAACCAACAAGTACAGTCTGAAATGTTAGTGCTATTACTTAAAAAAGAGACAGAGAACAAGGAAAACATCGTGATGATATTAAGAATGCAGTAACAAGGGGAATCCAGAAGCCAAGATCTAGAGATAGAAAACATGCTCATCCATGCTGGCAGTTTTTACTGATGGAGTAGAAGAGAGAAATGCAGAGCACAAGAACCTACATTTTTTTCCCAGTGGGCTGTAGTAAAGGATGAAACATAACTGGAAAAAAAAAAAAAAAAAAAAAAAAAAAGCACTAATACAGTTCTTTCACTGTCTCTAACAGCAGTAGAGCTACCTTTAATCCTTATCTAAACTCTGCCCTTTGAGAAAAGAGAATGCATGAAAATATAAATCCAGGCTGTGGATATTAATCTTTTGAAAAGAAAGAATCTGTATTTAAGGCAGGCTGCTATTGTTAAATTCATAATTAAACTGGGAGAGTTTACTGATTGTTATATGTATGACTTTAATTTAAAAAAAAAACTCACCTTAGCTAGACACTCAACTGCATCTTACTTCCAGATCAACTAGTTTACTTACAAAAAGAAGCAAGCAGTAATATCTTTACAAGTCCAGCTGATGGCTTGAACAAAGCATGCTGGCTTTCAAAGACACAGGATCTTTATTATGTAAGGAAAAAAAGTGTAAGTATTTTAGGTTTTACTTCTTTCCAGCTTTCTGCCTCGTTCAATGCCTTTATACATTCAGGTCCTTCTCTCTCTCTCTCTCAAAAAAGAAAATTTTGAAAAAGAAAGAGGAAAAAAAACAGATTGGGTATTCCAAATTCTTTACTAAATCCAGACATTACACTCCACCTTTTCATTTTGTGCATTCCAGCAATAGAAGAGGTAAAAATTAATACTTGCAATATCAGAAGTCAGAGGAGAAATAAATTCTTTTCATTATGATAAATGAAGGCATAGCAGTCTTCTATCCGTGAGCTATGAAATACTTTGATCAAAGAAGCAACATTCAAAGAAAATCAAATTAAATTCTATTTTCTGTTGACTCACACTGTCTTGTCAGATCTTTTGAAATCTACTATTTGCATATATTGCAAGCCTCCATTACACTGTCCACTTTTATCACACTACTTTTAAAACCCTACCTTGTTTTGATTAAATGTGTGAACAAAATTAAACCTGCTTTTCATGATCTGCATATCTGACATTTCACACACCTATTTGCTCTTCAGATCTTTCACTGTTACCTTTTGCCAAACAATCTCTCTGCAGCAATGGATCCAGTACAAAATATTTAATATTTGAGCCAAAGCAAAAGTAAAACTGTATTAGTTCAAAGCATGCCTGACATTTACATTGGTCAACTTTTAAAGCAGCTATAGCTAAACCCAATAAAAATCACTTCATGAATATACAATAATCAAAGAAAATTAATTATTTTTCCATTGAGCTCCTGTTCCATTAGCTGGCACAAACTACTATGTTCATAAAATCTAAACACAGAGATTTGCTGTTAGCTACAGTTGCCAAGACATCAGTATTCTTGACTGCACCACTGAGAGGTACCAAAGTAACTGCACTGATAATATTAAACTAGCCATTAAAATTTTCATATTCAATGGTACCACATGTGCAGAATTCACATAGCAAGTAACAGTGCAAGAGCAATTCACATTTCTAAAGCTTAGTAACCATTAGTAGTACCAAACTCTAATACGCTCACTGTCCTAAATACTGCTCCATGTTTCAAAGCTACACAAGTCATGACCTTCAAGGTAGTAAGTGTATTGCTGAATAGTGGATAATTCTCTTGCTTTCTAATAGACGGTAAGTTGAATATGCAAGAATGCATCTCATATGAAAAAGTGTAATGTACCTGCTTCTCTTAGACACCTGATACCTAGAAATACAGAATGACTGAAGGGAGTAAATACTTGTACAGTGCTTACAGCCATCTGAAAGTAATGATACTATACCAATCAGCCAGTTAACAATATATCCATATAATCTCTTTCTCACTTTTGCAAGCACATTACCAACAAGATGATAGATGGATGACTTTGAACAGCAAACCTTCTATGAGACATGCTCATCTTTAAATAAAACTTGAACAAAAAATCTGAGGGTTTTAGGAATCCGTTACTGTTAGAAATGGTTAAAAAAAAATGTTCACTGCCTGAATGCAAAATGACCATGAAATGTCCTGTACAGCCCTCCCACCTCCACCTCACCATACTCACCGCACCTGTACCAGCACAACACACATTGGTCAGATAGCAGCACAGAGACAATGCAACAGCCATATCTGAGCACCATCCCTGTGCACCCTATGGCCAATGGTGCAACATCAAGCACCAAATTTCAGACTGGTTGCATGGACCAGTTGCATGATACACAGTTTGGCTGGCCTAACCACATTAATAGACCATTAGGAAAAGTCTCCCCCTTCCTGGCCTCTTCTGCCATCCAAGCCATGGAGCAAGCAGCACCATGCCACCAAGCCTCTTGTTGGCTTGTGGCCTCCAGTTTGCTCCATAGCTAGCTCATCCATCGGGCTATGCTGCCCTGGCACTAGAAAAGCCCCTGCTGCCACCAAGACAACAGGCATAATGAAGGCAGGAGATTTTATTTTAGCTTTGGAGCAACTTCAAGAAGTCATTCATGTGAATTGACATGTAAGGCAAAATTTCCAGTCTCCAGGGTTCATGCTGCATCAGCAAGAGCAACACAATGTCAGCAAACTTTTGCCCACAGCCCAGGAAACCCCAACTCTGGCCACTGTCCTTCACTTTCCATTAGTTCTCCTGTGATACCCAGCAGGTGGAACTGATATCCTTTACTAACTAGTACCCCACTGCACTTTCTCTTGCATTGTCAGTCTATTATGTTTGGGGACGGACAAGTATTTTGTACAACCCCATAGCTCAAGCACAGGCTTTGTTCTGAAGGAGAATTCTGTGAACATGTTTTTTACTGACTTTTGAATCTCAAACTGTAGAAAAGAATTCAGCTGGCTCAAATGAGAGAACTTTCTACTTCAGGGCAAAAAAAAAAAATCTAAAAATATAGTTTGTACTAAAGAGTAACAAGCAGGTCATCTAATTAGTTTTGTTGTTGTTGTTGTTGTTGTTGTTGTTGTTTGGAATGCACTAAAAATTATGTTGTTTCATATATATATATACACATACATAGGTTTGATAAATAGTCATCAAAGAAGTTGTACAAATTACAGCCATTTTTTAACCTGCTTATCACATATAAAATAACTTTCCCCCTGAGAAGAGAAGCTGTATTTCCATTATCTTGGTTTACTGGGTTCAGATTCAATATTGCTCTTAATCAGATATATTTGCAGTAAATATTATTTATGGTAAGATATAATTTTGTTTTGACTGACAACATGAACTTCACAAAAAGAAAAACAAAATGTCTCTTCATGATTGTAATTCCTTGCAATTCTTCTTGCTGCTGCATAACTTTATTTTCAGATTTACATCAACTTATCAGGAGTGATACTATGTCACAGAAAGTAAGAGAGTAAATACATTTTAGGCAGATTTTATGTAGATAGAAAAACAGCTCTAGAAAGTTGCATCTGCGCTTGGATTATTTTTATTCACTTTCAAGTAGTGAGTAACTGCCCATAAACAAGTCACAGAATTATGCAAATTCACACATCAGTAAAAATATTTATTTTGTCAATGTAAGTGTTTGCCCAGGTACTTTTCTTAGAGAATGAGAGAAAAATGATTGCTAGAATATTATACTTCTGTTCCTAGAAATGATGGCCTAATACTATTGAAAATGGTATTGGAAAATATTATTTTCTGGGTTTATGTCTCTGCAAAGCTTCTTACCCTTCAGAGAAGATTTACATGAACAAGACTAAAGAGTACTCAGAATAGTGATTACTATTTCCTTTGATAAGCAGAGACATCCAAACACTAGTTAATTTTTTAATACATCTCAATGGTCAAATGGCATCTGTAACATGACTGAAAATGAAAGTGATTATCACATTTACAGAAAATATTATAAACATGCATTCACTCTTCACGCTTGAATTATCCCAGAGGATAAAGAGAACAGGCAGTTTAGAAAAAAACAGATCAGTTGTTTTGAAAAAATAAGGCTTTACGCTAAATTCCAAAATCAAGCAATTGACATTTATAAACAAAAGACCTGGACCTGTGGTTCAGCGCCCAAAAAGACAATTTAACCACCCAAGGATGACAGACTTTCCACTGATTCACAGCGTATCTTACTTTTCTGACTTTAACATCCTGGAGCAACGCGGTAAAAGCCTCAGGGACAAACACATCAGGATTGCCTGTATACCACACTCCTGACCCAACTTCTGCACCTTGTAAGGCAACTCCAGGTCCAGGCAGTTCACAAGAGCATTAGAGTGCTGGCATAAGGCTCAAAGCCTGTTTCACCAAACACACCCCGTGGCTGAGATACTGTTGATGGGCCAGGCATGTCCAAGGATATGGTCTGTGTTCCTCTGTCAAATCCCAGGAATTTTAACTGCTTTCAAATTTAACAAAAGTTTGAGCAAGCCATTTAGAGCATTTCATCCTTACCAAATGCACTGCCTCATTTTAAAAACATTAACTTGTACTGCATTTCTCTAGTGTATGACAGCTGCGCTTTGTCTTAAAACAGACTTATTTCTCCATTTATATGCATATTGTATACATAGTTTATTATGAACATTCTTACACAGGCATACATATGCATAAACACATCCAGTAGTCTGTTAATTTCATGAAAGTAGTTACAAAATAAAAGCCTACAGAAGCACACAATGCATACAACTATACCAATTAACAAAGAACGAAACATAAGAAAAATTTTAGGTGGTGGTAGTGGTGGAGAACACATGGTCTCCCAGAAATTATTTCACTACCGTAATGAAAAATAAAATAAAATAACCTCTTTCGAAGATGTGATCTCATTTTTCAGAGTGAGCCCAGCATAGCACATACAAAATCTGCTTGACGAGGCAGCAGATTAAATCACTTGAGATCACCTATAGAGAAATAGTTGCTAAATTGCTTTTTAGAAATGAATAGCTTCCAAAAAGAAAAGTCTTTAAATTACTAAAGCACCAAATAAATCTAAGTATCCCCTTACATAAAGCATCCCCAGTCTAATTTCCAGATCTCCTCTGTAAGGACCAGGCAGCTGAATGAACTCAAGGAAATAATCAGCAGATTTAGAGGGAACAAGGTGGTAAGGGGGGATACTGGAGGGGCTGGTCGAGAAGCTGAAGCACGGAAGAAGCCCATGCTGTCACAAGCACTACCTGCACCACCAGCAGAAGTTCTCTGAGCAGAAAACATCACTTCCACTGCGTATTTTGCTATATACCATAGAGTACATTACTTCTTTAAATAAGATTTTTATGAGCTCTGCAAGCCTGGCTAAAATCATACCTATGTTGTGTCAAGCATCTTGGGGCTTATTAACTACTCCACCTGTGGTGGACTAGCTGTTCATGATAGATGTATGTGAATAACCAGAAAAAAGGTATAGAATCATAAAATCGTAGGGTCATCTAGGTTGGAAAAGCACACAGCGAGGTAGACCATAAACACAAATAATTGCCAGAAAACCTGAAATCCAATTGTGCCTTTCAGATGTTAACAGAAGGGGAGGGAGTACAGCGGTACAAATCATTTACTGTGACAAGAAGAGAGGAATTTGTACAGCCCCAGCACAGGAAACGGGGAAAGAGGAAAGGAACGGCCCTGCTCTGTACAAGAGCTAACAAAACTAGAATGTTTTCTGGATTTGTCTGTGTGCACCTCATTGTACAAAAACACTGAAAGTATATGCAGTGAGGTCAGTCAAGGGGAATGTTTGTAGAAAGCACTGCAGATTGGAGCATTTAAAAAATAAGCTTGATAAAGCATTAACAAAATCTAATGCAGTAAAATGTTATGCATGAACATCACAAATGACTTAGTAAGTCCGATTTTCACTGACTGAGGTCAGAGTTCAGTGTTGATTATTACATGACTACTTTATGGTAACAGCATAAATTATTTCAATTCCACGTTTAGATCAGTACACTGAATTCACAAACAGGCATTTATTCATTCAAAAATACTTGTGATTATAAATGACCTAATTACTCATGAAAGTTCATGAAAAGAAAATCTGATGAGTTCGCCTTTAGAAATACTAAGAATATCAGTATAGAATTTCCCTTAAATACTCAAGTTGGGTAGGAAGGCTCTGCAGGAGGATCTGGATAGGCTGGACCGATGGGCTGAGGCCAACTGTATGAAGTTTAACAAGGCCAAGTGCCGGGTCCTGCACTTGGGGCACAACAACCCCAAGCAGCGCTACAGGCTGGGGGATGAGTGGCTGGAAAGCTGCCTGTCAGAGAAGGACCTGGGTGTGCTGGTTGATAGTCGGCTGAATATGAGCCAGCAGTGTGCTCAGGTGGCCAAGAAGGCCAACAGCATCCTGGCTTGTATCAGGAACAGTGTGGCCAGCAGGACTAGGGAGGTGATTGTCCCCCTGTACTCGGCTCTGGTGAGGCCGCACCTCGAGTCCTGTGTTCAGTTTTGGGCCCCTCACTACAAGAAGGACATGGAGGTGCTCGAGAGAGTCCAGAGAAGGGCAACGAAGCTGGTGAGGGGTCTGGAGAACAAGTCTTACGAGGTACGGCTGAGGGCGCTGGAGGTGTTCAGCCTGGAGAAGAGGACGCTCAGGGGTGACCTTATCGCTCTCTACAGGTACCTTAAAGGAGGCTGTAGCGAGGTGGGGATTGGTCTCTTCTCCCACGTGCCTGGTGACAGGACGAGGGGGAATGGGCTAAAGTTGCGCCAGGGGAGGTTTAGGTTGAATATTAGGAAAAACTTCTTTACCGAAAGGGTAGTTAGGCATTGGAATGGGCTGCCCAGGGAAGTGGTTGAGTCACCATCCCTGGAGGTCTTTAAAAGACGTTTAGATGTTGAGCTTAGAGATATGGTTTAGTGTGGGCCTTGTTAGAGTTAGGTCAGAGGTTGGACTAGGTGATCTTGGAGGTCTCTTCCAACCTGAACGATTCTGTGTGATTCTGTGAAGTTACAAATGCAAAATAAAATTTCTTTGTTACTTAGAAGCAATGCTTGATTATTGTCCACCATGGGAAAAACAACTCCGACTAACCTTTTATTAGTCATTGGTGTTATTACCCCTTTCAAGCTAGAATGGAGGCTGCAACACCATTGTGTTAGAAAATAGCTAACTTTCACACTCAGACATATTCCCACATACAACTGTGTAGAGTAGTGTAGCAGGTTTCTCTGGCAGAAACTTGCTGAGGGTGGAATCTTTCCTTATAAATTCTCTTTAAAATTTGTCCCTCTTTTCTTTTCCCCCGACGCTTTTTTTCCCTAACCTTACATATTACAGAGAACATTAAACTTCCTGAATCTTCAGTATGACGGCACCAAGCTGAATTGCACACGCTTACCCATTAGCACCTTTCCTTTCTTCTTCTTTCCTCCTCTACCACTGAAGAGGAGATGTCAGAAGTCCAGTAGGGAGGCTCCCAGCACAACCAAATCCCCAAACTGAGTGAGCTAAAAAGCTAAAGAAGTTTAGTTGCAACAAGAATGTAGCTACTGGCAACAGGAGGCCATGGAACAAACCCCAAGTGTACTGACTGTATTTGGCCTAATGTGCTCGTTTCTGGTCCCTCACCCAAATTGAACTAGAAAAGGTAGACAGAATGGCAGCAAAGGCAATGAAATGTGTTTTGCATGGGAAAAGGAAAAAGGAAAAAGGAAGAAGGGGAGAGGGCAGGGCAGGGCAGGGCAGGGCAGGGCAAGG
>VXAA01007384.1:144318-188937 GCA_013399115.1 Anseranas semipalmata
GGCCAGTGGATTAAATGGTATGTTTAACTGTATGTACAAAATTTCTCAGCTACCCAGTACGAATTTTCTGCTCAATCCTCACCACCTCGAATCTCTTTTTTCCAAGGCCTGGTTCTCTGGTCCTCCTTCCCCACAAAGGCATAACAGCATCTATACAGTTCAGTATATAATGAGAAATTAAGTCTACAATTACATAAGGTATACTTAAGATTACTTAAACTAAAGACCTAGTAATTTAATTTTGGTTTAACATACTTCTGAAAAGACTGCAGCTGAAAATAAGTAACAAAAATAACATAAGGAAGATTAAGATGCTGAAAGTTGCCATAAATGAAGACACTCATTTGGACTCATTTGCAGTTTCAGACAAACTAAAGAGTAAAACAAATTCCAAATCATAAACTTAAGCTTGAATTATAAGAATAAAAATAGGCTGGCAAACAACGTAATACATAAATGAAATCTTCATCTTTTTTAGCATTAAGACTTCCAACTTCCGCATATCTAAGGTCCAGCAGAAATGGACTCGTCACCAGGTCTATAATTTGCTCTGCGTAACTACCACCCTTTTCCCAGTCTTGTCCTCAAGCTATCTTGAAAGCTAACGACTTACTTCCCACTCTCTGCTGTCCTGCCTTCAAGCATTTCTAGTCTCTCTGTGTTCAGTTTTCTATTCTTTACTCTGTTTTTGTCTTGGTGCCCTGCTTTTGAGCCAACATTAATAATGCTTTTTTAGATCTACTTCTTTTTATATCAAATGTGGTTTTTTACTTCCCGTTTAATAAAAAAACATAACTTTGATGATGCACATCTGCTGTGTCTACTGTCCTTGAAGTTACGTTGCAAGCTGGAAATGGCACAGAGAGTTTGTGAGCCTCTTCTTATTACCCAACCTCTATCAGGTTTTTCAGTTTCTTCACAGTTGGCTTTCATACTAATTCAGAAGTTCTCCTGACGGCTAAGAATTCTTTAAGACTGTTATATAACAAATTACTCATCATATGAAATATTCATTGCATATGCTTTGTATTGTTGCCCTGTAGCCTTGTGACTACAGTATCACCATTGCTAGCCATTGATTTTATACTGACTCTGAAAGGCCTCAGGACTCGTCAAGGTTTGCCTGAGTATGTCTTGGCTTGCATAGAGATTTGTTTCAGCTGGTTTGGCTGTAAAGGTTGTTTGTTGTTTTTTTTTCCCAGTGTCTAGATGCTTACCACCTTTTTTTTTACTTTTAATAATCTTTGCATAATAATGTGGTATAACCATAATTTTTATACAGCTAGTAATAACAGGCTACATAGAATTAAATATTCATGACTCTGGCATAATGATGTCATGTACAGGAAAAAAAAAAAAGCACAGTGTAACAACAGCAGCCAGATGGGAGGAGGGTATCTATAAGAATTTTAACAGCATTGTAGATTGTGCTGGCCTGCTACAGAGCTCAATATTACTTCTCCAGCTCCACTGCAGACTCATTTTACCTGATTTTAAATGGCCTAACTGCAAAAATAACTGTTTTTGAAGAGTTTGTGTGAAGTCATTCCCTTGTCATCAGGTTCCAAAATCTTTAAACTAGGGAAGAATTTAGTACTGTTTCTGAAAGATGAAAATTTGTGAGGCTTTGAATAAAACCAGCAGCCATACTAGTAAGTTACCACATAAAAATTAACCACAATTCAGGTTCTCAGTCGCAAAGGTTAGAGCAGACACAGTATAGATCTTAGCCAATCTTGCTAAAACTCTCCCCAAATTGTTGCATTCTGTGGGGAAGAAAAGAGGGCCTGGCTGAAAACGAATTTTGAGGCTGTCAATCACAGTACTAAATGCTAGCTTGTGAATGCCAAGTTTAAGGCCACCTGCTGTAAAAGGTTTTCACTAATCATCTGACAGCTGTACAACTGAGGACGAGGCCCTTTGACAGCTAAGCACAACCCTGTAGTTACAATCTAAACATTGTTGTGATCCCTGGGAAAGGAAAAGATTACACAAAAATGCATGGTCTGGCATACTGGCATTGGTATATTTTCCTAGTCAAAATATGTCTAACTGATGGAGTATCAAACACTTGCTGGAAAAGGTAGCAAGACTGCTTATTACGATACATAACAACATAAGAATCATGAACAAAGACTCATCCAGCGTGGCTACTACCCAGACATACTCTATGCAGCCCTACCAAATGAGTACTCCCAGGAATGACCAGCAATTCAGTCCCACTGATAGGCTGGATAATGGAAATAATCATCTCAAGGGACTAGCTGAGGACACACACCCTCTAACTGATGGCTCCGAAGCTCTCTGCAAACACGGCAAAACACAGCTGAGGTCGGGTCTCGCTCCCCCACCGTAGGAATCTGGCAGTGATTGGACCTTTTGAACATCGTTTTCCAATTGTACATTTCAGATGCCTCTAAAAGGTGGCCAAGAGCTTGCAGATAACACCTACCTACGTACAAAACAAGCAAACTTACCTTCAGCATACTAATACGGGGAGTCTAAGCCACCTTTGCCTTTAAGAAACAGAGAATACTCCTGGTGAAAAGGCTGGAAGTATCCTCAAGAGAGTTAAAATAGGTCACTTCCATCCTTGTGTACATCTTGGCTATAATTCAGGGCAGACTCATGCAGCTAGGAACATACTGTCTGTGAACACGGGCCAGTATGACCACTGCCAGTCTTGAAATCGGGCACATGTTCTACCGGGTGGGGGCTAAAAGATGGTGCAACAAGCATTATTCTTCACCAGCACAGCTGCAGGAGACCAGGCGTGCACAGGAAAGCGTGTTACAATAAAGAGACACGGAGGTGAGGCAGAAGCAGCAGCTTGTCACCGAGAGCAGAACAACCTGTTCAGGTGAAATTCCTGAATTTATGGGGGTAGAAATACTGTTACAAAATACTTTCCACCAGCATCTGGGAGAACTGATGGTAAACACTTTTATTACTGTTCATTAAGGGGCTGGACAAACGGCATTTAAGATTAAGGAAAATGAAAAATCCCATCATCTCTCCTTCAGGGTATTCTTCCCTGCAGTTACTGCCGCAGCTCACACGGATGTACCCAATCCAGCTTTAAAGTAAAGTTGCTAACAAGGTCTCCATGGTAACACGCAGTTTAGCCTAGCCTTTGCTAACCATCTCCCTTTTTAATAAATCAGTTATATAAAACTTGGGTGGGTTTTGCACCTGCACTGCTCTCTATGCTGGTATGACTATGTTGTTTGTACAGCCCAAACTAAAGCCAGTGCAAACCAAAAAAGCTTTTTAGACACTTAGTAGAATAAAACTGAGAGAATTTAGATGATGTCATATTTTAAACCATAACGAAACAATTCACCAATGTCTTTTTGCATAACTTTTTTGTTGTTGCTTTTTGATGATGCCATGCGGCTCTGCTGTCCTTTGAAACTCGTGAGGCTGCAGATTCAAGCTATGGGAGATAAGGAAATCTTACCCTACTGTGTTTTCCCCCTGCTTGCAGATTATATCAGAAATCAAACTGAAATTGGTGTATTCACGTTATTCAAATTGCCATTTCCAGCTACAACTTCTTTCCTCTGTATCATAAATGCAGTAACCAGATGCTGCAGATGACTCAAACTTCACTTGCTATCAAACCATACAGTTCCCTGCTGCAACTCCTGCAGCTTGGGCATTTACAAGCTCTTCCAAACTCCCTCTTACACTCCAAGACCTCGTACACCAGAAACCATTGGCTGACCCCAGTACCAAGCTTCAGCTTCCTCTGGAGAATAAGGTCATACAAAAAGCAAGAAACTACAACGCTTCACTGTCCTGGAGCTGTGCCGCACTTGAAGGATAAAGCATGTATTTTCCCAGCTGCAGACATGCCGTAACTGTGCTTCTTCTCTCACTTTGTCATCTGCTTAATACACATGCTTCTCACATGAGCCGAGCCAATGCATCAGTCTCCCACAGACGCTGGAAGAGTATAAATGATAACCATCCAAGTGTGTTACTAATAAACAGCGTTTTCTGATTTTTTATATAGACAAAGGCCCTCTAGTAAAAAAGAACTATTTAATTTGTATGCAACAAGCTGCTTAATGTAAATTCCAAAATCACTTCAAAATACAGCATTTCCCAAGTAAGAATTGTAAAAGTAACACTCGAAATGTCACTGGAAAAATACTGGTTCAGTCCCTTCAGGAAGATTGTACGTGCTGCAGATGCAGAGAAACATCTCCCACTTTAAGGACAGTACATACCTGAATTACTAGGAGGTCACATAAAGTAGATATAACTTTCCAAGGAGAAGCTACTCATTTTTCTTTTTATTTTGAAGAGGTATATTCCTTGTCTTCTTGTCTAGCAAAAGCAGCACCATTTTTTTCAAGCCACCATGAGATTAATTCAGATTTCCACAATGTCCTAAGGAAATTTTAGCTAAGCATTATTACTCCTCATGCCTTCTTTCAATTGTGGCTACTTTTTCGCTTTTTTTTAAGGTAACACAATGGAAACGACAGTGAAAGAACAGTGAAAGAGTTAGATTTGAAAGAAATAAGTATAACCACAACTTATCAGTTAGCTGGTCTTTAGAAAATCATTAATCTTAAATTATTTTTGAAGTCTCACATTTCACTTTTACATGGAAAACTATGATACAAAATATTAGGTTTTTCATACGTGACAAGCTGACTGCACTGTAAATAAGCACAACTTAAGAATTCAGAAGGGTATCTTTAAAGGAAATTTGGAGAATAAAAATGAGGATAAAAACAATGTTCAAACTGAACTGTCTGCCTAGTTGCATCTACTCATCTTTTTTTTTATAAGAATTGTTTTGTATGATAAAGAGTACTCATGATTTAATCTGCAAGATTTGTTGACAGTGGTAGTGCTTGGTTTCAGAGCTGAATGAAATCTGGAATTTCCCCTTTTTTAAAAATCAAATAAAATTGTGAAAAAGTTTTCAGTCCATCTCAGAAAACGAAACAAAGCAAAACAAAACAAAACAAAATACAGTTTCTTCTAGTTGCTTTGAAATTAATTTACGGATTTTTTGTAAGCCTATCAAGCCATTTTATTTCCACCATTCAAATGTGAGACAGTAAAGGCACGAAGCTGACGAACCGGGGCCAGACCTCTTAACTACCTGGCTGAGAGCCTAGAAACTCTTCAGTTTAATTGTAGGTTTTCTGGTCAGACCCTAACAGACTGCAGACTATGAATGCAAACTGTGCTACAGCAGAGGTTATCAGACAGGTCTTACTCAGGTACCACCATCAACAGCAAGTTTACAAACATGCTGGTGCCACATTCCATTTTGTGTTAAAATAACTCCTGAAGCACTATGCATCAAGTTGGATACAAGCATACTGGCTGTACAGAAAAAACTATTTTCCATCTGGAAAACTTACAGTCTATTTTTATGGTTACATATTCATTGCAAGGGTGAAACAGTCACATATAAACCAAGTATCTTAACAATCAACTGACTCATTACTTTAAAAGATCGATTAGCCATATAACATCAGACTTGAGTTCATAAACTGTAACAATGTGCATGTAACATGCAGTTGCATTCACATCTTCTCTATGGGTGTGAGGACTCTGAGGTGTTTTGACTGGTCTGTAATTTCTTTTTTTTTTTTTTTTTTTCTTTTTCTTGGGACAACGGGAGGGACGAGGGTGGGGTTGCATCCCTGACAATAAACGTCAGCAATTTCACCTTCAAAAAATTATCAGTATAAACTCAAGTGACAAAATAAAGAACGTAACAGCTGGCTTGGTAAGTAGTAGTTACTGACAAAAAATGGTGGACAGCCATATATAACACACAATTCAGTTCTGCTGAGAAAAGTCTGACCCCGGTGTCTTGCCTGTCATGAATTATAACTTAATCTCTCTTGACTAGAAATAAATAATATAGCAACATACAGCTGTCTACTGCATTTTGCTGTGTTTTCTCTTGTTCCGCTTCCATAAGGCTGCCACTGCAAACACACCGTTAGCAGCAAACAACAGGCAGCGCACGGGAAACTGTGGAGCATGAAAGAACAAAGAACTAGAAGGAAAACATGAATCCCAGACCACTGCAGGTGAGTATGTTCAATTTGCTGAGTTGGTTGAAGCTTACAGTACGGTCAGGACAGTGTTTTCCAGCACACTAGAAACTTGCTACCTGGGTAACTTATGTGGCACGAGAGTAACAGGTGAGATTATTGTCATGACTGGAAACCAATACAGAAGGACAGGGCACGTTCAAGAAGGAAAAGCAGGAATCACGAAGGAAAAGCAACAAGGCACCATCTTACACTACCCAAATCTCTGGACGGAAGAGAAGGAACAGAGCATTATCCCAGCAGCAACTTGCAGTCAGTCCAGCAAGTGGGGAATTGTTGTAGCAAAGGCTTTTCTTGAGCCACAGATAGAACCACATTAACTGTGGCACTTCGTTTTAATCATTTAATGACACCTTTTCAAAAAGAATACAGTGGTGTGCAATGTTTGTGCAGCATCTTCCTAGAAATTTTGATACAAAAGACAGAAAAAAAGAAAAAAAGGTAGACTTACTTTGCTAGATTTAATTCTGAATGAGAGGGAGGAGCTGGTCAAAATGTAAAAGTTGACCCACGCAATACAGAACAGGTTATTCTTAGAAACAGAAATAACCTGATCTGAGAAACCTCACTGAACTTTGAAACCAGTTCTGTTTAAAGCAGGAGCTTAGACTCAATGACCTCCACAGGCCTTTCAGACCTTTTTTTCGATAAGCAAGATCTAATGGGAGGAATGGATTGAGGGAAAAAATCTTTATTTCTTAAATAGTATAAAAGGTCCAAGCTCAATCTATCCCAATGCAAGGAAACAAATTATAAGGGGAAATCAAATGGACTAGAACATGATTCTCTTATTCAGATGAAACTCAAAAGGGAATTGTGAAAAAGTGAACAATAGTTCAAATGATTACAGGTAAGTATGAAAACAAAAGCATTAGAGCTGTATGTATACGCCTTAAGGGCCAAAGATGAAAAAGAAAATCCTCAATTGCCAGACAGGATCCAATAAATAGACCAAAGAAAAAAAATTCTTAAGAACACTAGCATATAGACCAAGGAAATAGTGGATCTATTAGTCAACAGCAAAAAAATTAAAAACATGTAACCCTAGAAGGCAAACATGCTTCATTCTTAGTAAATAAATGTTATTAAACAAACAATTAAAACATACGAGGATTAAGAATCCACTTTAGATCAGCTAGCAAGTCTGGAATCTTCTTAGCTAAGCTACAGGTTTTCAAGTTACCAGAGCCCGATGAAAAATCACTCTAAAACATTTAAGGAACTGCCCACACTATGACATAGACTTTTAATAACTGTTTTGAAACCTTATGGTGCATGGGAAAGATCCAAGATGATTAGAAAGGGACAAACAGAACACCTACCTTTAAAAATGTACAGAACAGCAAGAATTGCTGGAAACCACTCAATTCCTAAAAAACTACTGGAAGAAATAGTCAAACCAACTACTTGTGAACACAGAGAAAACAACAAGGAGATGAGAAATAGCCAGTGCTGATTTGTCAGGAACAAATCATGTCAAAACAAATCTAATTTGCTTCTGTGACAGGGCATCAGGTACAACGGATGGGCAAGACACAATGATGCAATAACTCTTGGCTTTTTCCCTCATACTTTGTTCTTCTAAACTAGTTAGGAAAGCAATAACTTCAGCAGAGACAACTAAGTTTTATTATTCTTTTTCCCAGATTTGCTTATTTGGGACTAGACTAGTAAAGGATCTCAACAACAAACTTTCCATTAACCAAGGCAGAGGGGAGCTAGGATATCTGAAAAAAAGAAAAATCCAGGTAATGTCTACTGCATGTCACTGCCACGTGTCTCAACAGAGCCAGTGGTATGTTTATGAAGAGCTGCTGGACACTGACCCTGTAAGCTTCTGAGTTACGCCTGTGCTGTTCTCCCCATCTTTCTAGGAAGTCTTCAGTGCAGGGCTCCCATTTCAGAGGCTGGAGACCAAAGCAAGAAGTTCAAGACACCAGGGAGGCTTCTCTATGCCAGAAATACCTCCCCAGTCCTAGCACCTTATAAACCATTCCCTCTCACCCCTGCTGCCCCTCAGGCTGAGGTGTGGCAAAGAGCCTGAATATCAGCCAGACGAAGAAAAACAAACCTTACAACCTGCCACCACTCCCAAAGCATGGTGCTGAAGGGAGGCTTGCCTGCAGAGACTTACAGACTCCATACCACCATACCACAGGGATCCCACTACACCAGCCAGGGAAACTCACAGGAAAACAGTGTCAAAATAACATATGGAAATGGGTCATTGTCAAACCGGAAAAATTGACCAAGTGAGACTGTGCAGGTTATTTCTCTTGGGTCTGCTGCCTCTCAGCATTTTCACTAATGACTTGCATAAGGAAAGGGAGCGTATCCTTTTTAAATCTGCACACACTCACAACTCGGGAAGACCACAGTTATTTTGTAGGAGAGGATTAGAATTCAAAATAATCACAACAAGCTTGAGAAGTGATTTGAAATAGATAGGATGAGAGCCAGCTATGTGCTGCCTTTAGATAAGAATACAATCAGCTGGACAAATACAAGATGGGGAAGAAACAGCTAAATCTGAGGAAAGGATCTGGCATCCACAGTAAATATGAGTCATCAAACTGGGTTTCTATAAAACGAAAACTAATCAAGAAATCAGAAAGAGGTCACAGAAAAAAATGTCTCCACCAACAATGTGAAAGATTTCTTATCAAAGCCACAGCAACTCCATGGATTCCACTTTTTAAAGATTCTTCCCTACTTGCTAATGCTAGCCTATAAAAATGCCTTTAAAAAGCCAGCTGCCATCAGCTCCTGAAGAAATGGAGCTCTACCTTCATCGGACTTTTTCCTTTCCTTTTTTTTTTTTCCATAAATTGCTCTAAGCAATTATAATACATTGAAACGGATAGAAGACTTAGCAGAAAAATAAATACTTTTATTTGTATTTCATGGAAGGTGTCTTTGGACCAAAACCTGGACTGAAGGTAGAGCAGAAATACTAGAAAATGTATGCAGGAATTTGGCAGCTCTTTCCATTAATTATGAAAAGTGTGTCTATATATATATATATTTACCTTTTTTAATTTCTACTTCCACAATCGGATATAGAAGATACAAATGGTAATCTCCAGAAAGTTACAGAAACATTAACATCAGTTACCTCACAGCCAAGTTTTAAATGAAACAAGCTTTCATCAATGCTTGAAGACATTACAACATTAAGTAAAAGATGTTTTCACCTATAGAGATGCTGTATCAGAGAAAGATTTTTTGCCTTTATATTCACTATTTGTGATATATAATAAGTCATACTAACTAAAATAGTTCCCTTGGGTACTGCGATATTCTCAGTCTTTTGTGAAGACTACCCTATCCTGGTGGTCAGATTAAAGAATTAAGGTAATTTTTTTATTAATCCTAGGAAAGCCTTGCTTCCTCATGGATGACCTCACGGACACTTGAACCCTCTTGCAAAATTCAACCCAAGAGAAATACTTACATTTTATTTTATCTGACCTGGTTACATGCAGATTTTCATTATCTTTTTTTTTTTTTTTTTTCCCCAGAGGTCTTTGGAAGATATACTGAAAAAAAAAAAAAAAATTCAAAACAATGCAGAAGTTTCTCTTGGCTTAACTCAGAGACTATAATAAATGGAGCAACAGAAATGAAGCAGGGCAGATGGATAAAAAGAGCTAGCTTAGAGGGTGACAGGATGTACAGCATCACAGCAAGGACAGCTGAAATGAGTTCGCAAAGAAAAGACTGAAGAGTGTTGCATCGCTTGAAACAGAAAAAAGAAAAAGAAAAGAAAAAGAAAAAGAAAAAGAAAAAAACTCTTTTTCATTTGGCTGCTGCTGTTTTAATTTGAAACAGAACAGGACAGGAGCCTCCCTTCAAGCATGGGAGTGCCATGGGCTGCTGTGCAGCTAACTTACTCCCACATGTCAAAAAACTGACATAAAAAATGGTCAGTTCAGACAGTGGGTTAGCAGGCATACCTAAGAATTTTTGCCACTGAGTAGCCTCACACAGAGCACCATCACTGTGCTTCGTCCAACACCCCTATACATACAGAGGAGCAAGGGATCTGATGCTAGAATTGATTTTTATATAAACCAGCAGCAAGACTGCTGTGGGTTTCTCCTTCCAGAAAGCAAAGCTTCAGACACCATGTCTGAAACTCAGCTTTCTGTTCTTGATTCTGACACTGTGTCAGCATGCTGCTTGCTAATTCTGCAGGAAGCAGGGCAAAAAGCTGCTAGTTCTCTCCATCCATGTCCCAGATCCAGGACAGGAAAGGAGGTAAGCGAGGATTCTGTACATAAGAAACTAATTTTACTTTGGCATTTGTATCAGCTATAATTTTATTTGGATAAAAGAAGTGAATGGATGGAAAAGCACAGTCTTATATCAGCATCTCACCAAGAGAATACTATTTCCTTGCATGCCTGTAAACATAACCTCTGCAATGACATTAGCAGAATATTACATTTTCAAAGCCAGGAAAAAAAGAAAAAATCTTTAAAAAAAGAAATCTGTGTAACTTCTGAGGTTGTTAAAATAAGAATTAGTCACAGAAGAGAGGCACAGCCACTAGACTTAAAAATAGTCATGCTTACTTAAAAGATTTTAAAAATTGTTACATGATTATTTTTTCTAACACTCATGCAATCGATAACCATATGCTATCTTCAAATTATTGTGTTTACTCTGAACCACTATTCTTCATGATTTGTGACTTTTTTAATTAACAAGATGTCAAAAACAACAGAAAATGAAGAGATTTCATCTTTTCATGGACTGCAGTCAGTTCCCAACATTTTGCTATACAAATCTGCTAAAGAATTTTTTTATTATTATTTTATATCAGAGAAAAATGAAACAAATACAGTTTGGGAGGGGTCAAAATAAAGCATCTGCTCGAAATACATCCTTCTGGTGTGGCTGTTTGTGTAGTACATATTACGTAAAAAGATTTAAGAACATCTACAGGTAGCAATACCCTAACTGCAACGAGGCAGGAAAAATTTGTTATTCCACCTTAGAAAAGGAAATAAGGCACTCCTGACACAGCAGTAAAATTTCAACACTGGAATGAGTGTCAGAATAGGACCAGATTCAGAAAAGTCTCTCTTGCATTTTATTTCCTCTGAAAGGTGCATGACTGACAGATCCAGAAACAATATTGTCTTTCTGCCCAATACAAGATTGACACCAACAGAAGTGCCCTAGAAATTTCACTGCCAATGTTCTTCAACTCTTACCTATGGAGAAGTCAATTTAGTTTTTAACCTGAAATTCTTTGTTTTCTTCATTAAAACCTCCAAAATAGGAACAAATTCCTCCAAGAAAGGACTGAATTCTCAGATATGGCCACCTGTCCACAAGAAATCAAACAAAAGTCACCACACTGTTTCACTAAAGGAACAGATAACATTTTCTAATCAGGATTCATCTAGCAGTGATCCAAACTAGCAATACTTTATGCTGAATGATCAGTCACTAAACTTAGTAAAATTGTAATCTGTCTCACCATCTTTTTTACGCTTTTCTGCTGCACACTTTTCTTTTCTACAATTCTCTTTCTTATCAGTCTCGAATACTCCCTAGTGCAGTAACACTGAAAAACAGAAAAAGAGATCAGAATATTTGAAAACAGTTTTCCAGAGTTTCTGCAAGATGTCCCTGCAAAGAGAACTGGAATGAACAAGTGCTCTACATATCAAAGAAGTGGAGAGAGTAATCAGCTTAAATTGCAGTAAAGAAGACCCCATTAAGAAAATCTTTGTAACAGTAAAAACAACAAAACACGGCACTGGATCAACTGAGACTTTCATGTAATCAAAATCATTTGAGATCTTCACAGAAGAGATGATTTTTATCTAACCTTGGAGCACAGAAATGGGAAAAGAATATCTATTAATTTCTCTGTTGATTTTAGGATACAAAAGCTAAATTATTACTTCGGCAGAATGTACCTGAGAAAATAATTTTAGAGTAGTGAAAGCTTTTTTTTTTTCTGTTTGTTGTTGTTGTTGTTTAAAAATTCCAGTTTCGGCTGGGATAGAGTTAATTTCCTTCCTAGTAGCTGGTATGGTGCTGTGTTTTGGATTTGGGATAAGAATTATGCTGACAACACACCGATGTTTAGTTGCTGCAGAGCAGTGCTTGCACAGAGCCAAGGCCTTTCCAGTTTCTGGTGCTGCCCTGCCAGCGAGGAGGCTGGGGGTGCACCAGGAGCTGGGAGGGGACACAGCCAGTAAAATTAACTTTTTGAATCTTTCTACCTGTGCTATTCACTTTAGCATTTGGTGGGTATGTACGTACTGTAAATGTCGTAACAAGTATATCTCACAGACCTGGGCACAACTACGTTTTATAAATACAGCTTGGTATCAATAAATACGCAGACATGCAACACCTTAAAATGTACAAAGAATGAGGACAACAAAAAAGAAGCCCAATAGCATTCTTTAACAATACAAAACACATGCTTTGCTATTTGAACAGCCCTTAACATCAACAGACCTGCAACTCACTGAAGCCACACACATTACTATCACATACTACTACTGAAGCCAAAATTCTCAAGCGTTCTCCAGTTTTATTCTTTCAGACACTAAAATAAAAGATGCAATAGACTAGGTAGGTGGACAGGTAGATAGCTGTCACTTGTCTGTTCCTAGCACTGGAGTAGATTAGTCTCAGCCATGGCCTGTAATCCTGCAGACTAAAACAGGGCACTTATCTCCTCCTCAACCACAGTTTTCCATCTACTCCCTTTCCCAGTATTTCCAATAAAGCTACCCTGAATCCCCAGCGCCGTTTGGGGTTTTTGCACGTGACAGCAAGCTGCTTCCCACCCCACCAGCACTACCTGACCCCCAGCTCAGTGGCTGGTGACAGTGGCAGTTTCAACAAAGAAAGGCACAAATGTCTCATCAGCTGGTGGTCTGACACCCGTGATAAGGAATTCTGCATCAAGCATGAATGCAAGCAGTCAGCATTAAAAATCACCTCCAGTAACTGAGAGAGAAGACCAAATGGAGGCTAAAGCCTGCTAAGGTTTCCTTTGGCTGCAGACTTTCCATTCTTTCCTCCTTTCACTGTGTTCCAAAATAAAGCCTCCCACCAGCAGAAAGCAATTATCACTGTTATTTTTAGCTACCACCTCCCATACACTTCCTGACATTTTCTGAAACAAAGTGATGCCTCTGCTGTTTATGAAAGGAAGCACTCACACTAGGAAGGAATTGGACAACCAACCTGTGATCAGAGGCAGGATTAAAATACACGCGGTGTCACAAGCATTTTCTCCTGACCTGTTCAGTTTCACTATTCTGCATGTTGGTTGTTGCAATCCTTACTTAGATGTGCCTAAATCTCCCTAATTGTTACACTGGGAGCCTAAGTACTCAGGTCTACAGCTTCCCATCTACATTGTGTAGCAGATAGGCTCCATGGGCACATACAAGCTCTGCTCCGTCGCATGGCATGACAAAAGCTGAGATAAATTTACACTTCAGGAACACAAATGAGTTGCTTCCAGACCTCATGCAGCATGCATGGTGCATACAGGTCTCTACAATCGTGACGTATTTATTGGCTCTATCCTTACTCATTGAATTTGCATCTATTCCACACCTGTGAAGGCAATGGCTTGCAAACAGAGACAGAACATCTTGAGAGACAATAAAATGAAAAAACAACCTTAAATTTTCATTTAAAATCAGAAGCGGTGGAATGTGTTTACATGAGCATATCACCCAATAGATCACTTCATTTTCTGAAAAAGTCTGAAAAGTTAACGGCCAATATCAAATTCATTGTCAAAATTAACTGGGCCAACTTTTCAAACCAGAGTCTGTGAAATCATTTTTCCCCACCTTCATTAGTCAAATGACACATAGTACCAATGTTCTTTAAACAGAATCAGATTAATCAAAAGCACCAAAGAACAATAAGAAAAACGAATCGTGACATCATGAATACAGAGAGAAATATAGATTACTGCACGCAAATCTCTTCCACTCCTTCTGTCAAACTGAGAATCTCAAATTATTTATTTTGAAGGGTAGAAATCACATATTAAGTGGTATCTTCTATCCAAAAAAAAAAAAAAAAAGCCTAAATTCTAAGTAGCATTTTTCCTTCAAGTTTTACTGCAATAAGAACATCAATGTTAATTTGTGCAAGATAGCTAACATTTTAAATTCCTCATCTTTAACTCTTACTCAGTACAGACCACTAGGATGCCAATAGCTGTTTAAGGAACTGGTCAGGGACAATTTGCTCAATCACGTTGAAGTGAGGCAGTGACAGACAGCAATTTTCCCTCTTGGGCTAAAAATAAAGAGCAGATCTCCACTCCCAGCTTGAGCAAGCAGCTTTTCTCCTCAGCTCACTTCCCTTCTCAGCCAGGTTTCCTTCAGCTGTTTCAATCTCCTTTAGCCAGTCTAGCAGGAAGAGTAAATACGTCTACTGGTATAGATAACTAAGCTGGGAATCCATATAGTTTCAGTTAAAGCCACTCCTTCAGATGCATGCATTCACTATATGCACTTTCTCCTAGACATTATAGGAAGGGCTTTAACAAGCACCAGCTTGATGCTGACATTCTCCTTTCTCTTTCAGATTTATTCTTGATAATTTATACTTTTTAAGTACTCCACACACAAACACACAGACTGGAAGCTGGCAAGAAGGGATACTAAAAAAATAAAAAAAAAGTTTTTGAAAATTGCTGCAAAATGTGGATAGATCACTTATTCCAGAAGATGTGCCTGTTGTCACACTCCAGCAGATGATAAAGATTGGAAGTTTACTCCCTTCATTATCTTTGTGAAAATTTCTAATTTGGTTTCTGGGATTGGGAGGCAGGGGGAGGATTCAATATGTTTTTTTAGTATAAAATGTAGACTTTCCAGCAAAATGCAAAAAGAATAAAAACAATTCTATTTCAACCACCTTGCATTGTAAAGAAAACGAAGGTTTCCAAGAGAAAGTGAATGTCCTTCTGTTAAAGAAATGATGGAAAGACTTTTTCTTCAATCTTAATGAAGTTCAAATTCTGTATATGAAACAGATGGCTTGAGTTTCCAGCACAGACTTGATTTAGCTATAGATATTGGCCATTCACTGGCAAAAGTGACATCTCTAAGGATAAAATCAAAACTGAATAGGATATCTTAATTAAAAAAAAAAAAAGTCCAAGAAAAGAGATTTCTAACTTGCTGATCCAATTTACTATTTACACGAGCATTATCTTCTCTGTGCTGTGACTACTTCTGACTGTCCTGTGTTGCCGTGCAGTTTTGGCATGTCTGTTCATAGCCCATGCTTCCTGCCCCTGTTCTCCTAAACCCTTGCTTGCTGCTGTGGCCACCTGATGGAGCTGCAGTTCAGCTGATTCTCGGCTAGGGATGCAGGATCGGCTTGGCACTGGTTTGGCCAGCAACTCGCATACTGGTCTAGCACACGTTTTGCTCCTGTACGGGAAAGAGACCCCGAATAAGAGAGGGCTCTCACAGTTTCCTAAGATCTTTTCAATGGTGTTACATAGAACAACTTGTTCTTCTATACAGAATGGTCAGTCCCCAATTTTAACAGTAAACTGCATTTTATATCTACAGGAAGAATATGAACTTAATCATATTCTCAGATTTCTTCCACATAACTTTTCCAATTTCCTATCAAAGCCTTCACATGATGCCAAATCCTTACTCAATTGCCAGCTAGTTTGCTTAAATAAAATCTGATCACTATCCTACAAATGTCATGTAATTTACTGTAATTTCAACAGGATTTTTTTCATAGGAATGATCTGAAACAGAACAGAAAGGATCTGAAACAGAATTACCGTATTTTTTCAATTAGGATTGGAAGAGGTATCTATCCTTGAATCTCTAACTAACTGAAGAATCAGACTAGACATTCTGATTGCTAATCTCAGTTCAACATTCATAATTCATTATTAAAACACCCTGCACCCATTTATTTTTGAAAAACACTTAATGTTTCACATAGATATATCTGTACCAGTAGAACAATCAACATGAAGGAATTACCAGAGTTACTAACAATGAATGCCTTGTCATTGAAGCTGATCTCCTATCAGTTGGCTCCCAAATGAATCAGAATTCTTAAAATATAGCAAGCACACTGTCTGGTTGTGATATCAGTGTATCATTTTTTAAATTCTGAATTATTCTCATCCAGATGCTGTGACAAGCTACTCTCTTATTCCACCATATTCAGTAAGTAAATAAATAAATAAATCATTTGACTTGCAGGCTCCTAGGAACAGGAGTAATAAGACTGGCAGAATTAACTAAATTGATTGGTACTACTTTAATGCCATCTGTAGCTGTACTAAAAAACAGAACTGCCTTGAGAAAGCAGCAATTAAAAAATCTATATTAAACTCATGGAAATCGGTTAAAGGTGCAGAGATACAACATAGTGACATTTCTTTAAATGTTCATTGCATTTGTTCACTGACAAGCGCAAAATATTCATTTATTCTAACAAAAAAGGTTTCCTATGCTCACTTCTTTCTTTTCTTAAAACTGCAGTTCATGCTTTAACCACTTTAAAATAATAATTTTACAGAGAAAATTGTTTTCTTTGTTTTATGAGGATTCAAGTCTGCGAAAACAAATTAAGGGGTTTTGTTTGTTTGTTTCAGAACATATACATCATTAGTCTTAAATACTATCAACAAAGTTAGCCTGCTCTCAAAGCAAACTGCCCTTTCTTCAGTAAATCAAAGTGATAGTTTCACTCAGCTGGTGAATTTGTCCTCAAGAAATATAAAATAAAATTGACCACCTCTGCTCCCTTAAGGCTCCTCTCAATAAGAATGTTTTACTTGGAGCATTGTGGGCTTACATACCCAATATACCGACTTGCAGCGAGCTATACCTGAAGCTGGAAAGGCTTGTCTGTCCTTTGTTCACACGATGCTAGAGCAGATGAACTGACTGTCATTATCAGCAAGTTCATGGAGTGAAACAATAACCCAAGACCCTACCCCATCACAGCAAACTCCTCACAACCTCTCTATTAAACACCAGGCCATAACGATGTTAACTCGCACTTGCTGGCAGTCCACTTTTCAGCTTCTTGCCCACCAGCTGAGAGAATGGAAAATAATGGCCCTCCCCACCGGCTCAAACCAGGCAGGACTGCCTGGTCCCACTAAGGTCTGAGCTGTGTAGGATTTCCAAGCAAGTCGCCAGGACAGATTAGTTATCCCATGACAGGGGTTCTTTAAGTCTTCCAATCTATTTAATTTACGAAGCAGAAATATCTAGTTTCTCATTTTAGAAGAAAAAATTTACTTTGGACTGATTGTGCTTGAGATCAGGTTTCAATCTGGCCAACACGAGTCACGCCCTAACTTTAGCGGCAACCTTACTTTGCGAGCTTCACCCTCTTCCGCAGCTTCGTTAGGATGAAGAGTTGGTTATTGGTCTCCAGTCCAGTTCAGCAGACTCAAGTGGAGGAAAATCTGCTACTTAAAACCTTCCTCCCACAGACTCTGTTTCCTCCCTGCCAGCCAGTGCTTTGCGTCTGTAAGGCCATGACCTGTGTTACACAAGAAAGAACGGGTCGCTTTTCCTGTTGCCTCTGCAAAACAGTACAAAGAGGGGCCTGGCAAAGGAGAAGGGCATTCAGTGCCACTCACATTGACACTTGCAGGCAAAGATTAAGATCTAGAACCACCCAGGTTGCACACTGAGAACACTGAAGTTTTCGAAGAAGGGCAGTACCTTTACAAATGGCTGCAGAGCTATGAATTTCAGAGCCTGGGCCTAATTCCATTTTGGAGATGTTTTATGTCCTACATACATCAAGACTCATGAAATCAGGAAAAGAATGAGTCTGTATTTGGTGTTCGTGAATTTTATTTCTGCTAACTTCCTTCCAACTACGTCCATCACCTGTTCGCTGGCAATGACCAATCTGGAAGTGCAATCTAGATGGGTATGAACAGCAATCAGCTAACACTGTATTGCATTACACGCTCTAAATCTTCTGCCAGTGATATTTGCCAGTCAAGAAACCCTTAAATCATCAACTTCCTTGCTTCTGAGAAGTATGACATCTGTTAGAGCATCTGTTCATACTAGGGCTCTATCAGCTAAGCCTGTGGAAGCTGAGAAGATTCTCAAAGCAATGTTTGTACGTTGCTTTACATCTTTTCCTGGGTATTGAGTCAGGTTTCTTACCAAAAAAGAAATTCTTCAAGGTGAAATGCTGAAGTTCTTGATCAGGGAAATAGGGGTTGTGTAGAATTACTGCTGATTTTTAGACCTACTTTCCCAATCCCTTATATTTTATGTGGACACACTGACTTTGTTACAACTGTACTAGGCTGTGAGTTGAACAGTGGGTTTGAATTCCTGACTTCTTGGGACACATTTTTGAGCTCTTGCATTCAAATACCTAGTGCTGTTACTTATTTTGGGGGAGCTCCATAGCGGGGAAAGATTAACAAGCCCGTCTGCCATTCAGAGCAGAATTTGTGGTGTTCAGAAGAGTTTGTTCCAAGCACTCTGTTTCATGGCAGGGAGACAGCTAAGAACAGAACTGAGACGTGAAATCTATCTCAATTCCATCTTTGGAGTAGAGTCATCTTGGCTAGGTCACTGGTAACCCAAGAACAGTTTAATAAGTTCACTGAGTTTCTGATCAGTCACCTTACATTTATTTCTCCAGCAGCAAAATACAGGTACTTCGTTTCTGTTTTGACAGCAGAAATTGTCGCAGAATTAAGTAAACTGGTAACTACCTTCTTACTGATAAATCCAGAAGCGTTCCCAAATCACATTGTTTAGACATATGTAAATGTAGATCCGGATGCTGATCTACAGCAAAACCCATGAACTACCAGCTACAGATAACAATGCAACTCTGCATCACATCAGAAAACCCAGGTACAGACTGTAAAGCTACTATAAAGGAACTATGAAGTCACCTAAAACCTAAGCATCAGCAGAAGCCCATAATAGATGCAGTCCACAATTTTGCCTTTTATGGTTTCAGATGGTCGTATATAAACCACAGAAATGCCTACCTCCGGTCCATTATTTACATCAAACAGCTTCCTATTTACCCACAACTAGTGAAATGTAGTAGAGGTTTAGTCAAAACCTCCCACTACATATTCTCTAATTTTTTGTGTTTACTATGCTAAGCCATTTCTTAGGCTTTGCTGTCTGTGACAGACAAATCTTCAGATTTCAGTCAGGACATTTGTTTTGAGGACCACAAAACTTTGCTCAAAGTACATGATAAAGATAAGCCCATAAACAGAGATTTAATCAATCCATCTCATTTTGAGAGGAGTTGTTTGTTTTTTTTTCCTTAAAAAGCCATGTATACTAATGCAAGTCTGACACTTTCAAATAACTCAGCAAGTATTTCCTACTGTACCACTTAGTGCAATCAGTATTTTAAATATCTTTTGAATTTCGCATCTATAAGAGATGATGAGCACAAATGGCAGCATTTATATTTTTTCCCAAAGAGCACCTATAATCAAATACATAGATGTTGATACATTATCTAACTTAAAAGTGTGATCTGGTAATTACAGGAGTATATGCTAAAGTTTGCATCTAAACCTTGCGATTTCAGCCCCTCACTTCCATAAAGTTACAGGGATTACAAATACCAATATAAACTAAGTTAAACTTCCATACAGCCCTTCTTTCATTTGTTGTGCCTAGCTACTGCAATAGTTTGAGATTATCTTAACAGGTGTTTGCTAATTATTTTTTCTCAGTCTTTTAATTAATATATAAGCATTATTTATTGCACAAATAAAATACTTTAATTACATTTTTAATAGATCATATGCAACTATTTAATGATTATGAAATACCAAAGAGATTATTCATCTGTGGTTTTTTTCAGTTACTTTGTTTACAGACAATATTTTTTCAGTCATCCTCTAAGACTTTTCCCCATAGACACAAGACATAAACTTAGCAGAAATTGACAAAATAAATTATATCTGTAGACCACCAACATGATGGTTCATCTATCAAGTTCCTTCACACCAATGTGCATTCTTAGGAAACCTTAAATCATTATTGGCATAATGGACTACACCAGCTTGTGCCAATTCCTGCTTACGTTGCTTTAATCAGAATTACCAACAGAAGAAGCGTCAGTGCTTCAAAACACCCATTATGTTCTATTTTTTTAAATGAAACATTTTCATAAACAGTAATACAGCAATGTGATAAGAAAACACTTTATACATCACTGTCCCGCCAAACTGAATATAAGTGGTCTACATGAAACACTATTGCTATAAATATGTACATTAAATCATTTTAAGATACACTATGCTTGTTTTAATTTAAAGCAAATACAAACATGAAGATTACATAAGAACAACTCAATTGCAGCCTTCTCTAGTTCATAGAAAAGAATTTCCTTATCTTTTACTACATTAAAAAAACAAACAAACAAACAAACAAAAAAAGAAAAAAAAAAAGCCTTCATTTCCTGGTTTAAACTTCTTAAGTTTAAAAATATGGAAAAAGTTAGATTAATACTGAAACTAGTTTACAAACATGTAACTCAGTCGTGCATTGGAATAAACAACTGACAAACCAATCTGTGTTTAAATAACATTATATTTTCTTCAGTATCTGGGAATACTAAGAGAAGATGAGAAAGGTGACTGGGTTACATACAAAACAATATTAAAATACGCGTTTGTGTCTTTAATGTGAATTACATTAAAATTCATGGCAGTGCACCACTTCAGCTACTCTTAACACCAGTAAAAGTTAGTTTGGGATGGTTGTTCTGGCAGCCTAAATTTAGAAATATCCTCTGCACATTTAAGAGGAGACTGTAATGAGAAAACACTGACAAAAAATGGCAGCTAAACACTGACGGGAGAAATGTCTGCCAGTCTGGGAATGTGGCCTTTGTCACTGCAGAACATGGCCTGGGAACCAGAAAGTGTCCCTGAGGGGTCCAGGCAGTGTCCATGAAGTGCGGCTGGACACCTGAGAACTGGAGACATCCTGAAGATACCATGGACGAAGACAAAATGGGAAGATAAGGAACAACTTAGACTTAGTGACTGAGAAGGTGAAAAATAGTCATGGAAAAGGGAAAATTGGCCTAAGAAAGTTGGAATCAATGTGGGAAATAAAATTTTGTTTAAAGAAAATAAAAAAATAAGAAACATCATCATCTGTTGGCTGTCTGAGGAGGAAGATAGAAATTAACAGCATCTACTGGTTACCCGAAGTTCTGGTGTCCTATGCCCCCTTATGACTCAATGATATAAAAAGGGTCTGATTTTTACCCAGAACGGAGCCTCTCTCCCTTTCTTAGAAATTCTCCATGCTGCATGTATTATTTAAAACAGATCAAACGTTGCTGGACCATCGGGTTGACGCCTAGCTCTGGACCGATCCCTATCCCTGCGATCCCCTGACGCAGAATCACTTCTAAGTGACACTCTGTCCATTACTTTGGCCCCCTTTCTGGGCCCACTTCCGAAGGTGGTTACTCTTCTGGTACTGGTTTTCTCAATTACACCCTCTGAGGTCAAGATGACCTCGACAACCCTTCTGGGATCAGTTTGATTCATTTGGTACAGGTGATTTCATGGATATGTACGTATGTACATAATCTGCCCTAAGTATAGTATTGATAAGCATAACTTATTAAATTTGATAAGTATAACCTATCATATTTGCTGTTATAGTATTGATAAATTTGTAATTCATAATACATATATTCACTGCCACAGTATTTCCGATAAGGTTTTTGAACCTATATTTGCTGCATATTGCTGATTTTTCTATCTTTGTCTTTCTACTGCCTTTAATTGCTGATACTATTAATTAGTGCTATACTTTCAATGTCTACTACATACATGTATTCTTCCTGGTAATAATACCTATTATATACATTGATATTCACCTTATTTATCAGAGTATACTTGCTACTGGTGCTACTGTAAAGAGAAATCTTTACAAAATAAAGTGTCTTTGTGTATCACTGTACTGGGTCTGGCTGGGATAGAGTTAACCTTCCCTGCAGCAGCCCATATAGCATTGTACTCTGCACTTGTAGCTAGAACAGCGCTGGTATCACACCAGTGTTTTGGCTACTGCCGAGCAGTGCTGGCACAGCACCAGGACTCTCTCCAGACCCCCCAAAGCCAGTAGGTGGGGGTGGGCAAGAGGTGGGGAGGGGACATGGCCAGGGCAGCTGACCTAAACCGACCAAAGGGATATTCCATAACATATGATGTCACACTCAGCAATAAAAGCTGGGAAAGGGAAGGAGAAGGGGGGGCTCTCGTTGTGAAGACATCTGTCCTCCCGAACAACCGCTACGCGTATTAAGGCCCTGCTTCCCAGGACGTGGCCGAACACCGCTCGTTGATGGGGAAGTAGAGAATAATTTTTTTTTCCCTTTCCCCTCTGTGCTTCCGCGCGGCCTTCGCTTGTTCTTTCCTTTTTTTCCTTTAATTAAATTACCCTTATCTCAACCTGCGAGAGACCCTGTTTTCTTTACATCATACTTTCTTCTCCTCCTCTTCTTTGAGGAGGGAGAGTGAGAGAGCGGCTGTGGTGGAGTTCAGCTGCCTGGCAGGGTAAAACCACTACAATCACACAATCCTAGAAACCCAATGCTGCACTCTCTATATGCCTGCAGGCTGTGTAACCTTTTGTAACATGATGTTAATTTGCTCAAAATTAGTAAATTTTCAATTTTGCCTCTGGAAACTAAATCTAAACTAACGAATCTGTAATGATTGTAAAGACTCTACTCAACAAAAGAAAAATGAAACCACTGGAATTTGCCAATACTATATCCACTTTTTTTTTTAAGATCTGCTTTTAATTTAGCCTTGGAATCCAACTCCACCAAGTGTTCTGTTATCTGTTAATTAATGACTCTACAGAACTTTGAAGACAGAAGAAAATATATAAGAACTGAGTATTACTATTTCCAAGAACTAGAAAAAAGACAGTCCGCTTCCATCAGAATAAACAACACAAGAATTTAAATTTATTAGTATTTAATAAGCAGAGGAACGATCTTGATATTTAGAAGAAAGACCACAACAAGCAAAACTTCCTGAAGATTCAAATGAACAGCAAAGACAGCAAAGGCTCTCTTAGCATTTTTATTGCTAGCTTTTAAAGCACAGAAATAGTAACTTCCTAACTGGCTCTTATGGCAACCCAGTTTCATATTTTAATGAGATATTTTATTCAGCAGCTCTTGGCAGGCAGTTAAAAAACAGTGATTTTGGCCCCAACACCAAGTCCAGCTCCCTATCAGATCTCCACTACAGCAACAATGCATGTTTCTTCTACTCATTTTGTCACTAAGCTCTCTGACACTGGTATTGCACCTTACTGATAAACCAGCTGTAAATCGGAACACCCCCCAAAAAATAAAAACAAAACAAAATAAATAAAAACAAAACAAAATAAAGCAAACAAAAACAAATAGCTACAGAAGGCAGACGAGCCTGAATAATCATGAAAGGGAAAAAAAAAAAAGCACAAATGACTGCTGATTTCCACACTACTGATCTTGATCTCACATTTTCTGGAAGGGGAACTAAAGCTGAGATTTTTGACAACAGCAAAAAAAATGCCCCCATCTGTGATGACCAGAGATTTTTCAGTTTTTGTTTTTGTTTTTGTTTTTGTTTTTAAAGGCCTGGCTAGCTGTTTGACTAAACAGTCAAGTTCAATAACAAGCCAAACTCATTCACATTTTCACAGCATCAGAGAAAAAGCAATTTATTTTGTACATAGGAACATAACCTATAAGTATTCTTTTGACAACAGGTGATGTGCAGCTCTAGACACCCGAGATCTCAGCAGAAGGCATCCATATTATTCACTAGTGTTGAATGACAGTTTACTCTAGATGAGAGGTTAGCTCCTGTAGATAAGCACTGGTTTGTGAGGTGTCAGAACAGGTACTCAAGAAAGTTACTTCAGATGCTGTGGAAGTTGCCCAGGCAATTGGCTGGAAAGCTGCAAGACTGCCAAAATAGAGCTACTTGTCTTCTGTTGATAATTTCAGTAACTCAGGCTGTGAGGAAGCTTTCTAGTGACACCCT
This sequence comes from Anseranas semipalmata, assembly GCA_013399115.1. Lineage (NCBI taxonomy): Eukaryota > Metazoa > Chordata > Aves > Anseriformes > Anseranatidae > Anseranas > Anseranas semipalmata. The sequence goes on from VXAA01007384.1 coordinate 168,505, forward strand.
CCCAGACACCAAAAGATTTCAGAGACTCTTATGGCAACAATGATCTTGAGTAAGGGGGTTGTATTTAGGATACGTGATTTTCACCATGATAATTTTTCTTATCAGCTGGAGATAATGCAGTGCTAGTAAATGGGGTACAACATTTATTGCTTAAATCCAGTGCACTGAGCACTGGATTTATAGTCTAGGAAAGACTTCAGCAACAGCTTGGATATGAAGCTTGAACCAGTGGACAGTGAAGGCCAGCAGCATCTCGAGCTGTACGTACAGGAGGTTGGCCAGTACATCAGTTTCCATGAGTGAATGCTTCTACTCAGCACTCGGGACTACATGCCCAGTTTCAGGATTCCTAATGTGAAACGGACATCAATGAACCAGAGCAGGCCCAGCAGAGAGCCCTGAGGAGGTCGGTGCTGGAGCAGCCGCCCTGCGTGGAGAGGCCAGGGGCCTGGGGCTGGCTGTGCCCGTCGAAGGGGCAGCACTGGGAGCACCCACCCGCACCCCCGTGCCCACACAGGGCTGCCAGGGAGCCGTGGCCAGGCTCTGCCCAGCGGGGCACGGCGGGAGGGCGAGGGGCTGGCACCGGGAAACCTCTCCCCGGGAGCAGAGGGGAGTGGGGCCGCGGGCCCCAGGGCCTGCGCAGGCTCCTTGCCTCCAGCCCCAGGGCTGGGCTGCTGGCAGCAGCTCCGGGCACCGGGAACATCCCCAGCTCCCTACAAGGCCCTACAAGAGGCAGCCAGACTGGTCTCCAGGTGAGGGGCACTGGGACTTGGGCACGGCCAGAGGCTGCAGCAAGAAAGTCAGCACCCAGAGCTGCTTCAGGTGTCACAGGTCTTAAAAACATGGAAGAGCCCAGGAAGTGGGCTGACAAGTCTGTCCAAGCAGCCAACACGAGATGCTTCGCTTAATGATGTCGTAACAGTTGACGCCTACATTTGTGCTTTCACTTTTACAAAAAGTTTTAATGCTTATAGCACCACCCTTCTGAAGTGCATTGTACTTGCCACGCTTGATTATACAATTTTATCTGATACTCTGCTCTCACACAGACTTTGAAGAACTTCAGACAAACAGAAGAGGAAAATCCTGTCCTTAAAGCACCTCAACTTTTCAGACTCCCTGGAGTCCTCAGTTCATGACACGAATCATAGAAGCTGAAAAACCTAGTTGTTTTAAACTCCAGCAGCTAGTCACACAGGTTAATAATAGTAATAGTAAAATAGCCATAATAAAAACTGCTTCTCAGTGACCAGTTGCAGCAGAGGCTGCTAAGACCAGGAGTGCAGACAAATAACTGTATCCTGTAATAATTTCACTTCTTTAAACAACAGAAGAAAAAGGAGCTGTTCACTTTCGTAAGCATGTATAATTTGAACGCGTTATCCAAATCCTGATTATTTTTTTCATTTACTTGTAATCTTCAATTTCACATGCAGTAAATCGCACCATGCACTAACCATTCTAATCTTTCTAACCTGATCCTATTAAGTCTGTTATTTTCCCCTTTGAAAAGCAGCCTAAAATTGGACACAGTGCTCTAAATTAATCATTTCTAACGTATCCCTTCCACGCTTTTAGTTTCAAAACACCTCTTAACACATCTAAGAATCCTACTTGCATTGTCAACTCCTGTTGCTAGATGTAGTTAATGTTGTGATGTTTTCACTGCAGGAAACGGTGACCCTGAGAGTATTGCAATTACTATCATCGGTATCATCACAGAGAATGATCCCTGCACAGAAGTGGAAGTCAATGCAGAAAGAAACACATTTGCCGAATATCTTTAATACAAGGCCATTTTTACTTTACTCATTTAATAAAAACTTGTCACTGTGGCACTGAAGTACCATTCCACTTTACAAAATAGTATGCCACCTCTGAAAGCATGATCCCACAGTTTTAAATTTAAAAAAAAAAAATCAACAAATAAAGACAGCCTCCCCCCCAAAAAAACTGATGGGTAAGCACTTTCAGATTTTATATCTATATGATTACACAAAGAGATCTGTCTGAGCTGAAGATTTCTCCTCTGCTACTCAACTGAGGCTTTACAACTAAACTAATTAGTGTTTTTTCTACTTCAGAAACCTCTGCGCTGCACTCCATTTTGCAATACAACAATGCGTTAGCATCAGGAAAGACCTGACTACATCCCATTTCTCTCCCCTGATCAGCTCTGCTTAAATCCAGTATGTCACAACATGTTCTATGTATGTTTGTTTTTTTAAAAAAAGTTCTACCAATGCTGTTGACTACAATGCTTAAGTCATTGGTTTTGAGATAATTTATAGAAAGCTTTGGTAGGGGGTTGGAAAAGAAAAAAATATATAAAACCAATGGGGATTCTACAAAAAAAAGACTATTTTAGTCAAGTATTCCACCAAAAATATCCTCGGAAAGGCTGTTGGCTACATGAAAGTCATCAAGTATTAAAAAGAACAGAATACAGCAATTAAAAAGGAAATATATAAATCATTTGAATTATGATTACCTCTGCCGTGATGTTAATTAATTATTAAATAAACATCGGCATAACATTTTTATTTGATTTTTTTTTTTAATGTTAACATCAGCTTTCAAAGTGTATGCCTTTCTTCCTGGTATTTGCACCAACCTTCTGCTTTGAACACCATCTTTCAGCATGCTTGAACTCAGGTTTTCCAAAGGTCACAACTCCCTATTATCAAATATGAATAGAACTATATTACACTTTGCAGAGAAAAAAAATAAGGGAGTTAGCACTAGTGTGCTGTTAATTCTCAAAATACTTGTCTCAAACACCTTCTTTATATCTCGCTTAAGCACAGACAGATTGACAACAACCTCCAGCCGTTCACCTAAACAGAAATCAGTATTTTACAAATTCTGTCAGTCTTCTTAACTGCTTTTTTTTTTTTTAAAGAAGTGCAAAGCAGGTGGCAGAGCAAGCACTTTATTCACTCTTCTGAGACATCTGCATGAACCTGCATGACAGAAATTCCCTGACTGATCCAACTCTGACACACTTAAGGTTTTCAGTCATGCAATACATTCTAACACAGCTACTCATTAGTATCATTTTTCTATTATGAACCTCACATGTTGTGTGATATGCTTTCCTTTTCATGGTGAGTTTTAGGTGCTTAGGTATGGCACAGTAACCTCAGTTTTCTGCCTCAGTATAATTATTAATAAAGTATTTGCACAAGTTTCATTCTAACAAAAACCTGAAAGCTAACAAGCTCTGGAACTACAATGACTTCTGGCAGAACATAGTGCCTTATGTATATGTGTGTGCATGTAATTATGTGACATGACATGAAGATTTTACCTGAATGAGTTTATTTTATATAGATGATTTTATTATCAATTAGTTTGATAAAAGGACTTACGCAGGCCAAGCATTTATCTAAGCATTTTGTTTGCGTAACATCTTTGAGAAAGTCTTGCAAATCCGCACCAATTCATTTGTAAGTCAATACAATGCCCACCTATGTGGAGCAATGATATAAACTACATATTCCATACATATTATATGGGCAATTCTTTCCACTGAGGCTTTGTTTTTGATTATTTTGGTGTAATCAATGCAAACCATACTTTGCAGTGTTCAGAGTAAATATGGAAAGATAATCAATGACAGAACTTAAGTACTCTACTATTGGTAAACGAGGAATGTCTGCTCTGCAGTCTACAGCTCTAAGTGTATCTGCTGTGTTTGGTCGTATAACTGCTGTGCTACCATGAGTGCCACCAGTGCTGTCCTGGATATGAACAGATATATTTGCAAGTGCACAGGCTCTTTCTCTGCTGATAGCTCACCCTTTAACTGAACATATTGAACACAAGCCATTGAAGTAAGAGAATTACACTAAGATGTGAAAAGATACTGTTTTACTTCCTTAATAAATCAGGAGGTGTGATGGAATATATATTAACAGTCCTCTAAATTGGCACTTGTATTGACAAAGGTATCACTTAGAGAAAAGATTAAATTGAGTAGTATATATTTTAAGAATTATTTTAGTAAATCACAATCAAAGCAAAATACTGGGTAAAGCAGGTCATCTAAATCCTTACTATATTTTTTCAGGCTAGCCTGACATGACCCACTTTCTGTGCCTAAATCCATCTCATGATCAAGCTTTGACATGGGTAATCCATTCAGATATCTGCCTCAGCATACCAAAAAGGTATAAAGAGAACCACTCTGGGAAAGACAAGTTGTCAAATGCAAATTTAAACTAAGGTAAGTGATGTAAAGCTTAACGGAAATCGGACTATAAACAAGAAGGACATTAGAAAAAAAGAGTATCTGCTAAAGACAAAGAATAAGTAAGGAATTTGCAAAATACTATGCCAGTTCATTTTCAACCTTTGTCTTCTTCCACAGTGGAAGCTAAGCTAAGTGGAATAATGTTAACAATACACATCCTCACAAAACAGCAAACTAACTCCCAGGAAGATGAATCAACAGGAAGGAACTGCATCATGGAGGAGAAGTTTAAAAAGATGGTACAGGTAGATGTGAAATCACCCACGCACGCACATTTGTATTGCATTGTCTTTTGCCACAAAGAGCAGGCCTGGAACAAGCATTGTTTGGTTATGCATGAATTAGAGCATACTCCCTCCAGATGCTTCATTTCTGATTGCTTTCAGTCTCAATAAGATATTGTTTAGTGTAGTACAGAGAATGTAAAGCATGGTTCTTTTGTACCAAACACTGCAATATCATGCTTAAATCAGTGGTGTTGAAGAGATTCATCCCACACAGCTGCTACATCTTGTTTGGAAAACTCCCAGAAGACTCAGAAGGAAGCCAACAAGTCCATGCTAAGTGGTGCGGCATCACTGAACTATACTATAACTATAGACCTGGACTTGGTTTGACCTTGTTCCTGTGGCACCTGTATCACACTTAACATGTCCTAAGAGACCCAGCTTTTCTGGGTCTCCAGTGTCACATGAGCCAACCTGAAGTAAAAGGAATGGTGAATATAAAATACAAGTATAAGGAAAACTTTTGCATGTGGTTTGTCACTGAGCAGACTCATTGTAGAAAAGCCCAGTTTAGGCAGAAGCTCTGCTCTCCTTAATTTTTCAAATCCATTGCTGGGTATTAATATCCTCATGGGTTAAGGCTGTGGAAACTGTGTTAAGAATCCAACAATTTGTACATATTGGAATGTGCATCAAGTTTTCCAGTTGCTTCCTCATTTCCCTTCCCTTTTATTTTAATTAAGATAAAAAGATACATAAATCCACCAGAGAACAGGACTCTTGCAAGGTCTGATGGCATTCAACCACAGCTTAGAAGTAAACAAACAAAAAAAAAGACCAGATAAATAGGGTTTAAAAATAAGTTTCATATCAATAGAATGATACTCATCATGGAACAATTTGAGTTTGTCAGCTTTGAATGTATTATATGTAATCTAATTTTAGATTTGCAACAGAGTCAGTCTTTTCACTTCAAGAGGCATTCACATCTTGGAAAGCAAATTAAGTTATGCTTGTTTGCCAAGCTTCCTACTGTCTTTCCTTATAAAAAAACAAATGGGACTGAATATTTAACTAAGAAGGTTTGATACTTCATCTTTTCACAGAAAGAATCCAAAAAAATGCTTTTGCTTACAAGATTTTTCTAAAGAATGTAAAATGGCAAGCAAGACATAAGAAGTAACAAATAGCAACAAAATTAATTTGCGAATGTATCTGCTCAGTAAGAGGGGTAATAAGTACTGAAATCTGCTACATTGGTTCTGAATTATGAGTATGAAACAAACCCTGAACAGAAAGCATTTAAATATTTTGTAAATGGAATTTTGGTTTTCCCATTTATATTACCAAACCACTAAACTGAAACCACACAATCTTTCCAGAAGAAAGAAATAGTACTTTACTTATTTACAGATCTTACCCTCCATTAAAGAAAAAAAAAAAAGAAAGAAAAAAAAAGAAAAAAAAAGAATTAAGAAGCCTATATTCCTTTTAGAGAGATGATAGAAAAAAGCTAGCTGAAGAAGCAAAGTAGAACATGAGCTTCCACACTGAATGCTACTTATGGTTAGCTCCTAATGAGGATACACACACACACACACAAAAAGGTCCTGTCACTTACTAAAAATACTTTTTAATAACCTGCAGTTTGAATACCAACCTCCTATCTCTCCTTCTTCCTGAAATGGACAGAAGCGCAATATTGCACTGCTCGGTGGTGCTGAGTGAATGACACTGTCACCATAGACCTGCCCCAGGGTTTCCCACAAAAAAACAACCTGAAAGGCTCTGTGGGATCCTGTAGACTGTGTAGAGCTATAAACAGCAGAATAGCTTCCTCTTTTCTCCCTGGACATTTAGCTCTTCCTCCACCTTAAAAATTCACTCTAACCTTTCCCAGCCATACTTGCACTAACTTCTCTTTGTTCAACACAGTTGTAGCTTTGCTGTATCTTAAGACAGCTTGATGTTGCTAGATCAAACTGAAAGCTGAAAATGGCTGGAAACTATCCATATCATTTTTTGGCGTGACAAGAGAAACAGCGGTCAGCCACCAAAAATCTCATTAGTTAAACTAAACTACAAGACAACTGCTTTACTTCCGAGAATGAACAGATCATTCTTGCAATGCACCCAGATGGTGGTGTACTAGTGAACAGCAGGGACGCCCCAAGAAAAAGCTGGGGATGGAAGATATATCAATCTCTCACACAGCTCTTCTGTATTACAATTTACATGGATTTTCATGGTTTTAACTTGCCCTAACACCTATGTTGAGAGTTTATTAGTCTGCAGAAGAGTTTTTCTGCATGAAAATGTTAATTATCCGATGCTGAATCTGTTATAAATAATGATTTAGTAAGTTCCCAGGTCTGACAGCCACAGTGCCCTCTTTGCCAAATGATTAAAATCTACCAAACTTCACCTTATTTATTTCATTTGCAAAACAGAAAATTGGAATTGTTCTTTATTATGTTTTTTTTTTTTTTTTGTCTTTTTTCTTGCACCAGTGTTTTAGAAGAAACTTTTAAAATGAGACATAAAGAATGGCAAAGGAAAGCTGTATTATCTAACTGGTATATATAATAGTATTTTCCAAAGCATAATTTTCCTCTCATGCCATGAACCAAAATATCTCTATTAATTTGTACTGTAACAGATGCCCTAAACAACTGGCTTGCTACCAAAAAGACAGCTTCATTACTTTGGTGATGCATTTTGTCAAGGATTAAAAATGCCCTTTCCATTCAGGAAGCCCCTCAGGGGAGGTGCTTTTTGTTTCACCTTCAACATGCAGCCACCAAGCAAGAGAGAACTGTGTCCATACGCTAGGCCGTACCCAATGCCCACATCCACTGAGGCAGCCAAGGACCAACGGAGCCCACCACGGCCTCCCTTTACCATTGACTATACAAAAGGAAGAAGGATTTGCCCACAGAGAAGAGTTCGGAACACTTCTGAACTCTTAATTATTTGTGATTTTTAAACTGCAGTGACACATATTTCAACAGATTAGGTATTCAGAGCACACGTGAAGTCCTGCAAATTAAAAGTTTAAATTAAATTACTCTTTTTATTTTTCCTAGTCAGAGGGAAAAATAAAAGGGAGGGAATAAAATAATAAGGAAGGGAGGAAGTAGTGGTTACTTTACCCAGATTCCCTAGTTTTATACTTTTTGAAGTCTACCTTAGTTAAAGGTCATTATACTCTGAAGTGAGATGAGAAAGTTTATTTTATTTTACAAAAAAATACTTTTTTTTTAAATCAGGTTTTCCTAAAAAATTATGAAAATGAAGCTGATATAAAGGCAACTCACTGAAAGACATCACAAATTTCCCAAACCTTACCAAAATAGATAAATAACCTGCAGGAAAACCACTCTTGCATTCAGGCATTAAAATACCTTTTCTTTTCCAGTAACTTTGCTAAAACAGGCCAGGACATTACCCCTAAAATGTTTATTATCCTAAGGACAATAGGATAAGGACAGATAATTTCTTTTCCAAAATGGTTATTAACATTTCTACCTCAGAAACTACCATCATCATATATGCATCAAAAAAGAGAGCCAAATCATAGCATGGCTTGCTTTGAGAAGTACTAAGCATCTGCAAAATGCCTCCCTTTTGCTTAACAGGAAGCTGAAGGTATTCAGCATCCCTGACAAAAGGTCAAGGGAAGGAAATGAGGACATAAAAACAATGTTCAGAAAATAAATACATTTGAATTGTTGTTGCTATCATTCTTTTCCTCTCTTTCTAAAACAAGTACTGTATATCTGCAATAGTCTGCAAAGAGATGAAAGAGTAAGACACATTCAGGAACACATGGCTAGCACAGACAGATGTCCTTCAGTTTGTATCTGCTAACCTGCCTCTAGTAATATTTCTTGAAGATAAATGCATGTGCAAGCACATTTTCCTTCACCGCCATCCCACCACACAAATTGCATATTAATTAAAGAATTAACAATATCATATGGGATCTTTTGTCGTTTTCATTCTACTTCATTTGCTACCAAAGAAAAAGAAAGAAAAAGATACTAAGGAAGAACCCAACACTCCATGATGCTAACACAACGTACTACTCTTTGATTTCTAGCACTTCATTAGAGCTGTGCAGGAAGTGGTTTTCAGCCAATTAAAACAAAATTGTCATCAACACCCCCCAATCCCTTTCTGCACTGGAGAGAACCATCACCTTTGAAATTTTTCATGAAAATATGATCAAAGTATTCAAGAGTGCAGTGCACTCAGCTGGAGAACAGTAGGAGCAAATGCTTCCTCTAAGCCCTTCTTCAAGTATTAAGTCCATTTGCTTACTAATTCAAACAAGTGATTAAAAATTTGGGTCTCCTGTGCTGTAGGCAAGTACCGTAATCACTAAATTATGTGTATTTTGCATAACTGCAAGGTATTTCACCTTAGATGCAACAAAATTCTTTGAAGGAGTGTTGAAATTGGTATGTTAACTCTCGTATGTCTTTTAATAGGGTGGAAGTTTTGGAGAAAACAAACTAGCGGCCTCACCTCAAGCACCGTGTGCGGTTTTGGGTGCCACAATATAAGAAGAACATAAAACTCCTCGAGAGTGTCCAAAGAGGGGCTATGAAGATGGTGAAGGGTCCAGAAGGATGAGGAGCGGCTAAGGTCCCTTGGTTTGTTCAGCCCAGAGAAGAGCAGACTGAGGGGAGGCCTCATGGCGGCCTGCAGCTTCCTCACGAGGGGGGCGGAGGGGCAGGCGCTGATCTCTGCTCTCTGGTGACAGCGACAGGACCCGAGGGAACGGCATGGAGCTGTGACAGGGGAGGGTCAGGCTGGGTGTTAGGAAAAGGTTCTTCACGAAGAGGGTGGTCGGGCACTGGAACAGGTTCCTCAGGGAAGTGGTCACGGCACTGAGCCTGCCAGATTTCAAGAAGAGTTTGGACAATGCTCTCAGACACATGGTCTGATTTTTGGGTGGTCCTGTGCGGAGCCAGGAGTTGGACTTGATCATCCTTGTGAGTNGTGAAGTGGTCACGGCACTGAGCCTGCCAGATTTCAAGAAGAGTTTGGACAATGCTCTCAGACACATGGTCTGATTTTTGGGTGGTCCTGTGCGGAGCCAGGAGTTGGACTTGATCATCCTTGTGAGTCCCTTCCAACTTGGGATATCCTACGATTCTTTAATCCTAGCTATTCAAATTTCTGTAGCTCCAAGGTGTTAACATTTCACTAAAATTATCTGACCATGAAATTGCATTAATATCTCAATTGGCTGAGATAGAATTTATTTCTACTTTCATACAAAAAAAAAAAAAAAACAGTCAAATGAAGAAGGAAATAGAATTTCCAACACTTCCTCTTCTTTCAACAATGATCTAAATCCCTGCAACTCACGCAACGTCTGAGTCAGAAATAGGGTCACTGTACCTCCCTGAACCAGGAAGCAATTGTTTCCCTGATTTAAAAACAGCAGATTGCTACATTTCCAAAAATTCTGATTCTTCTTTCCAGGTGGTATCAGAGAACAAAGAATCCAATCCAAAAAAAGTTGTCTCTTTTAATTACAGATTAGGACATATTTTAAGACCACTGTGAAATCTCCAGAAAACATCCCTGGTAAACTTTTGACCAGTGGTGTAAACACTAAAGTCTTTCTCCTCCGTAATCCTTTTCCTCCCCAGCAAGAGAAGACTTCTTTCAGCACCCTAACACACTCATAATAAACTACTGAAACTTAGCAAAAATATATAATATATTTTTATATTTATATTTTTATATTGATATATTTTTATATATGTAATATATATAGTATATTATATATTATATATCCAGAACAGGATCATAACTGAACATACCAGCCTGGAATGACAACAGAAAATCAGTTAAGAGCAAAGGGCAATACCGTCTATTGCCAGGACTTCCAAGCAAACCAGAAACTCTAGGAATAGCAGCAGTTTGGAGTCAACCCTATCAAAGAGCTCTGGCTGGCCCAGGAACAAAGGGAAAGCTAAGCAGAACCTACGTATATGCATGTTTTGCAACATTTGGAGTATTTCTGCCAAAACAACTTACATAGTAAAGATGCAAAAAAATGTAAGCATTATGCTTACAGTCATGTTGAAAAATAGGGTAGGCAACCCAGGAGACATGGGAACCCACCAGGACATATGTTTTGCAAGGTCTGTCTGCTCACTTCTCTGATTTGCAAGGCAAAAATTCCACATAGGAAGCCCTCTATGAAACTCCCCATGGACTAGTGTCATCACACCCTTTCCAAAGTAACAAACAACACCAGGGCTGTTGAAGGGCACTGCCAAGCCAGGCAGGTAAGAGGCAGAGGTCAGTATCAGGAACACCAGCCTGACCCAATACTTTCTCCCCCATCAGCACGCTGGCAGCTCTCTGTGAATAGGACACCTTCATTCCTGGAAAAACGTGATACCATCTTTATGAAAACCAGGTCATGCTGTCATCAGGTAAGCCCAGACAACACACATGGAATGCAGCAGAAACACTTTGTACTGATGCTTACCAGAGCAAGTCCCACAAGGAGACCAGAAAACTTAGCAAGGATTCATTTCCAATGCTCTATGGAAGATGATAGCCTTATCTTTGTGAATTACACAAAGTATTCCAAATTGATTCCTTTTTCTCCTCCTCTCAAACAATACCCTCCTTTGTTTAACCTGTTTACCTACCTTGTATACTGCAAGTTTGGAAATCTTTCTCCTGTAGTGTTTAATGAGCACATTTGCATAAGGGTCTCTGCCTCGAGATAAATGCTTTTAACTGTAGCTATAATTTTGTTTTTCCGAGTAATGGAAAAGCAGAATGATTTTAGTCTTCCAATTTTTTATATATTTAGATGAAGTTTAGCACACACACACACACACAAAAAAAGAAGACATTTTAACAGAAAAGGGGGCCCCAGAACAGGCTCCCAGAATATTGTCACAGGAACTTAAAACTGATAGCCATGAACTATCTCAACATGCCAGAGAAACAGAGAACTATCTCAACATCCCATAAAGAAAAAAAATAAGTAAATATTACCGAGTACTGTCAGTCATGTCTTAAAAAAAAAAAAAAAAAAAAATACGTTCAAGAAATTGGTTAAGTGCTCCCAAGAGATCTTGCATTTCCTAAATTGCCCCAAATTGATACGCAGATGAGAAAGAAAACAAGGATGGAAATGAGGAAGTGACAAGCTTAAGACGGTAGCTTAAATGAGTAAGATCAGTATCTTCTGAGAATATTTAGCCTCATTGTCTGAAAATAAATTATATACTTGCAGATGGTGCCTAAGCTGAGCTTTCAAACACTACTCATTACAATATTAAAATTGTCAAACCACTCCGGAAAGCTGAAAAATATTTCCTGAATGAATGTTTCTTCTCCAATTGCAAGCAAGACAGAAAATAGGGGAGGAAAGGTAATTCAGGGAAGAAATGCCAGCCTCATTCTAACATATATTAACTCTAGACACGGAATGGGAGGCTTACCTCTCCAAAAACATTTGGACACGTAAAAACACTAAAGTTGTTTCCAAAGCTGCATTTGCATTTTAGTCATGTTTTTCCATTTCCCCTTTCTTTTTCTATCCCCACCTCCAGCTAGATGAAAGCTTTTGGGGAAAAAAAAAAATAGCCATTTTCCACACATATATTCTGCACAGAGCCAAAATACAATCTGAAAAAGAACAATTGCACTTCAAAATACTTGAAAAATAAATATTTCTAGATGACACATTTTTATAGGTTTATGCTTTTTAATAGGGTTCTTAAAGGTATTTTTCTTCAGAAGTCACTGGCTTGACATGTTGCTGATGCTTATTTCACAGAAACAAATTAAGCTGGCTGCAACCATGCTGAGAAGTCAGAGAGAGCTCAGAAAGGAACATGTTCATAAGGGTGAAGAGTAACTGCCTCAACTTTCTGAACTGCCAACTACCAAACAAGCAGCAACACAGCCAAAATAAAATATATCTTCCAGCTTCAAAAATGACAAATCTCTACTGTAATACTGGAAATCAAACAAATCAGTTTTTTTGTTTGTTTGTTTTTTGCATGCTCTGAGATAGCCACACTGGGAGACTCCTTTGCAGGCTTCTAATAAACAATGAGAAAATCCACCCATGTGACATCAGCATGCTTAGTTGTTTCACTTTCCCAACTCAAAAACCATTTACAATAAGACTTTCATACATAAACTTGAGTTAGGATAATTTTCCATGTAATTTATGTATGATTGGCTAAATGTTAGCCCAAATGCATCCTGTTCTATTTATACAGTTTAGTAAGATTTCTGGAGCTGATGAGCAGCACCTGCAGTACGTAAGTCAAAGGACTGGTCTGTAACAGAAATCTGAGATTTATCCTTAGTATCTCTAAATCTATTTAAAGCTTCAAGGCAATTCTTAGCCGATAATACACTAGAGTTCCTAAAAAACGGCAAATAGCTAGAAGCTTTCACTAACAGAACACACGGTTATAAAACAAGAATCGCTTCCATAGAAAGAGGCAACTCTTAATTTCTCCCCGTGAGTCACAGGCTTTTACTCAATGCTCACTTCAAATTATTTTAGAAAGGATTATAAAATAGTATTAAGCAACATTTTAATTACACATTTAAATTACAGCACAGGAAGGAAACTAAACTGAAAAATACTTCTAGTATAGCCTCTTTTAGTAAGCTATGTGAGAAGTCTCCGGCTCTTCTTTCTAATTGAATGACGACTAACAAATATCATAAGAATTATATGCTTTATAGTTAAGTATATAATTAGAAAACACTGTTGAGTGATAAGTAGCAAAAAACATTTTTGTTTTTCAATTCATGCTATTACAGTTCAAGCACATGATTTTTTTAAAACACAAGAAAAAAAAATTCATTTCAAATATTCAGCACTCTCAAGATCCAATGACAGCAAATTTTCATGGAATCACAGAATCACAGAGAGGTTGCTGTTGACAGAGACCTCTACATGGACCTCACCTGGTCCAGGACCACCTAGAGCCGCTTTGCCCAGCAACATGCCCAAGCTTTTGAACAGAAAGAAAATGTTATGTTTATATGCTGTTATGTTTCAGTGTACCGTTAGTGGTCCCTTATACAAGAATCCCACCTTAGTTCCCTATTTTGATTGTGAAGTTAAAAGTAGAAAGCCAGCAAAATAATATTGAACACTAAAGAGTAAGGTACAGGCCACATTCAGAAACATGAAAACAGATGTTATAGGTTATGACTGCATTAAAATTTCTGTCCCTTAACACTTTGAGGCCTTGAAATAACTTCAAAAAGTGTTTCCACTCTACTTAGCATTCAGATAAACTCATTCTTACCAAGTTAAATAAGAAATTTAACTCATAGACACCAGTTAGCAGCCCTTTTATCACTGTCTTCTCATCTTGCCATGTAAGAGCTTAAGCAGTACAACCTCAGTAAATTAATTATGCTTCTCAATGTATTTATGTACTTAAATATGTATAAAATGATAAAATACTTCCACTAGACTATGGAGAACATTCTGATTTGTGCTTTGTGTTCATCTTTCACAAATGTTTATTAGTTGGAGAAGAAAAGACATAAAAGTAGAAGCACAGAAAATGAATTACAAAAAAAATAAAATGCTGACAACACAGTCTTCAAAGGCTAGGCTACCGAAAATGAATGCTTCCAACCTTCAAATTACCGTAAGTGACCACTGAGACGACGATAGCATTTGAAATCTATAATTTTCAGTTACTTTGCTAATTATTTGTCCTCCTCTCCCATTAAGAGACTAGTGACAAAAAAAAATAAAAGAGAGAGAGAGAGAGACAGACAGAGAGAGAATGCAATATACTCTATTCTTTGTCTAATCACTAGAAAACAACCCCCAATTTCAGGATCTTATTGTAATTTACTACTTGTCAAGTTTCTATTAGACAGCTTCTTTAAGTGGAAAGGGAATAAGGGGAGAAGAAAGAGGCCATTCTTAAAAGCATGCATTTCTCTTGCTCTGCCCTTAATTCTGGTTTTCTCAACATTAGCTTCCAGGAACTTGCTTTTGTTTTCTCAGCTTTTTTCTGATGACAAGTCATGTTGTGATAAGTCACATCAGGCTGCATCGGTCATGCAGCAAATGCACTGAAAATCTGAAAAACACTTTTGACCTCAAAGACATACTTAGAGCAGTAAAGAACTTAAAACAAGTTGCACAGAAAAAAATCATGCCTGCATGGTCTGGAAAAAAATATGTACAGCATTAATGTCCAGTTTAATCCCTAGGTTAATTCTGGTCATTCACTGGTGCTGAGCATAATTCATTCCTGATGTCTGTCCAAGAAGGAAATTTCAGTCTTTCCTCTTTTTAATCTTCTGATGACTCAAAACCAATCTGCAAAAGGCAAAAGCAATAGATTTGAGCAAAACATCTAATGCATACACAGCAATGAACCCATGAAGACATACTGTTCAGTATATCACATACTTTAAAACATCCTTCCTGCCAGCTGACTAGTAATAACCCACTGCAGCCTACACTGAAAGTAGTGCTCTCAAAGCTTAACTAGAAAGTCTCCTCAAAAAAATCAGGAGTGTGATTAACATACAAGATACCTTTCAACTTGGAGAACCATGATCAAACCGTAACAGCCTTTGTATAGGCAGGAATGTAACAACATGTTAAATAGTTTTAAAAAATTAGTATCAGTAAAATACACTCTCCCTACAACAGATATTGCATACAACCATATATACACCTGGAAAGGGAGAATGCAAGACAATTACAGGGGCTTTCTTCTCCAGAACCATTAGATGCTGTAATAGTTGTTCCCTTAACACATGACATGATCCCAGGTGCATGTTCTCCTCTTGCACATCTGATCAGGTCCACTTTGACAACTTCATCCAAATGGCGCTGCTTTAAAACTTCAAACAATCCTGACAGAAGCTGATAAGTTCCCCTTCCTCCAGAAAAGCTCTTTGCAAGCCATTGGAATTGCTTATTTGCGAGGCAGTGGGGGTTCTGAGATCAGTGCCCATAAAACCCAGAGGGTGTACATTAAAAGATGAACTGACAAGATCAGTGCAAAAACATACTAGCTGTCCTAACATATGAGATGTCACAGGGAAGTTTTGGTAAGCCTTTACCAAACAAGGAGGTCAAAAAATAAACCTCCAAACAAACCAAGAAATCAGGCCCCCAGAAGTCACAGTAGCTTAAATATTTGTTTGTTCATTTTAACACTGCATTTGAATATCTTTGTTCTCTGGATTCAGCTCTTGCTTGGTAAATACACCACTGCAATGATGATGGCCAGAAATCTTGAAATCTCTGGCATTCACTCATCATGAAAGGGGTGCCACAAATGCACTTGAAACAGCATTTGACTTTGGGTTTAGGTTTTGGAAATTTTTAAGAAAAATAGACAAACAAGCATCACAAAACATGGTATCACAGTGAGAGCTAGTATAAACAGGGGGAATAAGACAGTGCAGCAGTGTTGAAAGGAAGCTGGCTTGTGTTGGGTTGACACTGACTTGAAAAAACAGAGTAGGGCTAGCTCTGAGAGCATAGAGAGACTACTGTTGTGGTTTAACTCAGCAGGCAGTGAAACACCACACAGCCACTTGCTCCCCCCACATCCAACCCTGAGTAGGACTGGGGAGAGAATTCAAAAGTGCAAGAACTCGTTGGCTGAGACAAGGACAGTTTAATAAGAAAGTAAAAAAGGGAATGAAAGGGGAAAAAAACAACAACGAAAAGAATACACAAAGCAAGTGATGCAGAATGCAATTGCTCACCAACAGCCAAACAATGCCCAGCCTGTCCCAGAGCAACAGCAGCCCCCCCGGCCAATCTCCCCCAGCTTCTGTTGCTGAGCACGACACCACATGGCATGGGACATCCCTTTGGTCCATTTGGGCCAGCTGTGCTGGCTGTGTCCCCTCCCAGCCCCTGCTCCACCCCCGGCCCCTCACTGGTGGGGCAGCACCAGGAGCTGGAAAGGCCTTGGCTCTGTGCAAGCACTGCTCTGCAGCAACTAACACATCGGTGTGCTATCAGTGTTGTTCTCATCCTGAATCCAAAACACAGCACCGTACCAGCTACTAGGAAGGAATTTAACTCTATCCCAGACCAAACCAGGACAACTACTTGTAAGAAGTTTCTGTAGTTGATAGTCTTGTGGTGGGTAAATAATGGGAGGAAAGACAGATACAGTGATCTCATCCGTCCACTAAGATTTCTGGCTTTGCTAGCGGAGACTGTAATTAACTGCCAAGAGGTGAGCCATCAATACCACTTCCAGCATTGAGTTCTTGCCACGTTGCAATCACTTGTTCTCAGAGACTTGTTCTCTGTCGCCACTGACAACAGAACGTTGGTTTCCATTTCTCAAGACAGAGCGACTGCTGGTGGAGAACAGGCAGCTAGCTGTATAAGGAGATTCCATGATCTATAACATTTGTTGATTATGCTGGGCACTCTTAGTCACACATTCTACTGAACAGTTTTCATAATCGTTACAGGCCAAAAAATACTGTTACGCTCTGGAGGTAGAAAGCTTATGAAAAATATCACTGACTGCTAGGGGTGAGGGCAGTCACGAGCAACTCTACAGATTATTACAACATCCTTTTCCCAGGCATTGAGGAAGAAAAACTTGCCTCATCCAGAACTTTCCAAAGTACTGTTGCAAAGAATATTTACTTGCCACATCTTTTTAAAAGAGGTTCTTCTCTGTATGCCTCTACTAGAACTCGTCTTCAGCATCACCTGTTTCATTTTCCGTTCCCAATTATCCACTGTATGCTCTCACTCAGCCTTACAGTGGGAATGGCAGTAACAAGATTTCCCTCATTAGCTCATAACATTAAATTTACAGGTGACAAATCATGGGCTTTTTCCAACGATATCCCACAGAGGTAGGGTTCTGTGAAAAAACATTACCTTCCTCCTGTCCCCTCCTACAGAATATGTGAAAGGCTGTAGCTGAACTAATATTTAATAATACTGTTATCCTGTGCATCCAATTAATACTCACCCATTGACTTTTGTCTTAACCTGACAGCACGAGCCACTGGGGAATGTTCTTCTACAGTATCTGGTACAGTATGGTACTGACAAATGACTGAATAATATAAATAATTTTGAATCACAAACTACTTGTGGAAGCAGCCTGTAGATTTCTTTCTCTTCACCACCCCGTTACTGACTAAGTGTATTCCACTTTCCAGCCTGAGGTATTTTGTTTTAAGCAGCAATACAAATACTTACAGAAAACCTAGGAAGCCTGGTGGCAAACTATGGTTGTCCCTGATGCAAAATTAGGCAGATGTATACACTCTCTCAGCTGTTATTTTCAGTTTTGCTTTTCCTCCTGAACTAAAACATTTCACATAAAGAACTTAAAGAGGTCAAGCCACTCCTTTCCCCTCATCCCAGCCAGTCCCTGCAATACTTTAGATCTGCATTTCCCCTGAGGACACACTGAAGCATTCACCTCCTCACAAGATAAAGACATTCAATGAATACAAGAACAGCATATTTGCTCAAAATAAAATACTTTGTGTATATTTCTCAAGAGAACGGGCCTCAAGGAATCTCATATTAAGGCTTGTAATTGTTATTTCTCATCTATTTCTAAAATTTCTGTTTTGTACTACTTTGACTTTACTTTAGCTGTCGATTCTCCCCTCCTCGACTGCCCTAAATATTTGTCCTTTACGATGCTGATTTTAGGGGTTCTTTAGGGTCAGTCAATCATCAATCAAATTCACACCAGGTCACAAAAATTTAAAAAATTTTAAAAATCACCCTCTTGGAAACACGTGTGACACTACTGATTTAATATTGCTTCTCTTTCTTTTACTGTCAGCTCTCTTCTTATTAAGACTTTGAATATAATATTGTTTAGTAATAAGCTCTTAATA
This sequence comes from Anseranas semipalmata, assembly GCA_013399115.1. Classification (NCBI taxonomy): domain Eukaryota; kingdom Metazoa; phylum Chordata; class Aves; order Anseriformes; family Anseranatidae; genus Anseranas; species Anseranas semipalmata. Next base: position 186,889 of record VXAA01007384.1, read on the forward strand.
TGAACATCCTATCAGACCTGTTAAAATAGAAATTTTGTACTAATTACCACAATCTTCCACCTCCGGAGACTGGATTACCTCTCATGAAAGTCAGAATAAACCTCATGCCCTAACAAAGTCTCTTGGTTCCCAGGGTAAATGCCATCACAATGCATTGACAATTCAGTGTTCTTAACGAGCATAAGAACATCAACTTGGTGCTGCGGGAAAGCTTGAGATGTGCCTCTGAAGCTGCATTAAAGCACTCACTGAAATCTACCCCTTACCTATGGCAACCCAAAACCAAATGCCCTCTTGGACTTGAACCTGGAATACCACTCAAAAAAAATTCACAATCCAATAGTGCATTGTGAATTAAGAAGTCATAGCACTATTAACTTTTTAATTAAGAAATCATTGAATCACTATGTCAAACTTCAAGAAGAAAATTATTTATGGAACAATGGTCATGTTTGCTATGGCAGTGTAACATAATGGAGAGGGGGCAGCAAAAAAACCCTTGAACCTCACAAAAAAGAAACCTGCCAGGTATCAACCTAGTGGGCTGATCACACAACAAATTTGTGCTATCCAGCTGCTCACCTAGCACGCTTTTCATTAGAAACAAAAAGCAAAGGAAGTAGCCCATGGCCTCCATACTGCTTTGGACTGGGTCCAAAATATACTCCAATAATGCTAACAAGTATCTCATTCATAAGACATGATTCCATTTTTTTTTGTGTGTGCATTTTGGGGGAATCCTCAAAAAAAAAAAAAAAAAAAAAAACAGCTTTATCTATTTTAAAATCATCCATGGAATCTAAAGACTACTACACGGTTATGTGTTTCCTCAGACAGGACAAGCACTTTGCACTACACCTTGCTCTCAGCATATGGATTTTTTATAAGGAAAAAAAAAATTAGTCATCTATTAATCAATCCATTTTTGTTGCACACTTTGCAATATGCTTTGCAATAAAAGACTTGTGCATTGAGTGCAGGTGTCTGGGTGTTGGCAACAGGGCTGCAGGGAGGCTTCTGTGAGCTTTCCAGCAGCCCCACCACGGGGCATGCCTGAGTGTATGGTGCCTCTGGGAAACTGTATTTAAGAAAGAGTAAATATGCTGGAGCAGTGCATGAGAGGAGTGAGGAAACTGACAGAAACAACCCTGCAGACCCTAAGGTCAGTGAAGAAAGAGGGGAAGGAGGTGCCCCGGGTACCAGCGCAGAGATTCCCCCATGGAGAGGATCGTGGTGGAGTAGGTTGTCTCCTTACAGCCCATGGAAGACCATGTCAGAACACTTAGCCACACTGCAACCAATGGAGAGGAGCCCATACAGGAGCACGCTGTCTGGTGGGAACTGCAGCCTACGAGGGACCCATGGTGGTGCATTCGGTTCCTGATGGACTGTACACTATGGAGAGGACCCATGCTGGGGCTGTTCCTGAAGGACTGCAGTCCATGGGAAGGACCCATGCTGGAGCAGTTAGTGAAGGACTGTATCGTATGGGAGGGTCTCATGCTGGAGCAGGGGAAAAGTGCAAGGAGGCTGAAGCGGCAGACAAGAACTGTTATGGACTGACCACAACCCCAGTTCCCCATCCCCCTGCACCACTCTTGGTAAGGGGTAGGAGGTAGAGGAGTCAGGAATGAAGGAGTGAAGTTGAGCTCGAGAAGAAGGGTAAAACGGGAGGAAGGTGTTTTAGTTTTGTCATTGATTCTCACCATACTGCTCTATTTTTAATACATTGAATTGATTTCCACCAAGTCTGTTTTGCCCATGAAGGGATCTCCCTAACTTCATCTTGACCTATGAGCTCTTTCTTTTTATTTATTCCCCCTGCCCTGTTGAGGAATGCACTGAGAGAGCAGACAGGTGAGAGTTTAGCAGCCAGCCAAGGTCAACCCACTGTAACTTTTTTCATTTTTGCTGCGAAGAAATCCCACAGAAAAACATTCTAACAGATTTCTTAGCATTTTAATGTTTCTAGAATAAGGTATTCTGTTTTCAAAGGGAAAATATTTTACAAAACATGCACTCAAGTAATTTTAGTATTTCACAGAATCA
>VXAA01007385.1:0-10602 GCA_013399115.1 Anseranas semipalmata
ATATATATATATATTTACTCTCTCAGGGCCTGTTGGAAAAATGTTGTGGTTTTTTTTCCTATATCACTAGATTTTCAAAACACGAAAGAGACTACATTAACTGGCTATAATTTCAGAGGGGTATATCTATATGTGTGCAAATATGCAGTGTTTGCATGTATCCATATGTATTCAATTTTTATTTGAGAGTAAGAAATCAGACAAATTATTGGTGTATTTCATCATCTTTAAAAAAAGCTGAAAATGAAAATTTATCCCTCCTAGCTACTTTCCAAATACATGTCATCTCTTTAGCTGCTACCAGAAGAAGTGATAAAGCTCAGGATAACAGTGACAAAAAATTTGGCAAGAATTCCTCTAAAAACTTAAATTCTCTGTAGGATTTTAGTATTTTATATCAAAATCTTTCCCTGTTTTGCTTATTTGTGCTAATGAGAAGATTGTTAGCAAAGGTACTTTCTGAATTGCTGTACTAAAGTGAGTGCATTTTTCAGTCCTGCAAGAGAGAAACAAATAATGACAGAAGCTTATCAGGACTTGGGACCTCTAGAAGAGACATGATAGTCAGTGACACTTTAGTTTTTTCCTGAGGTTTGGTTTCTGGATTTTTTAGAGTTTGAAACTGAGAAGAACTTGAAGTACAAATGGTTTTCAGTTCCTAGACCTGTGCTAGTTTGGCTGCACACAGTACAAAAGCTGCCTGTGTGCCATCTGTATCATTCAGGTACTAGTTTGCTGACTGTTGTTCAAATAACTAAAGTAAGAATTTCTTATAAATTCATTTTGTATATGTGCAGTAGCTTGGGCATCCTTCTTCTGTCAACACCATTTTCTGCTTTCTTAACTTTCCTTTCATTTGAAGGACTTTAAAGCTAGTCTTGGAAAGCTTTGTGCTAGAAAGCAACCCAATGGTAAAAACGCTTGTTCAGAAAGTCTCATGACAACGTGTGTGCTCTAGAAAAGACACTCCTAAGTGTTAAAAAGAAACTATTAGATTGTCAACAGGAATGCTATTAGATTATTCTGTTAGTTCATTTCATCCTTATCTTGTACTGGCTGTGATGAGCTTAATTAAAGTAGAAGGTATTCATGTTAACATAATGTTTTGATACCTATCAAATTAATTTTAATAGCTAATAATTCATTATTGTATTAGGTTCCCTATGAAGTCAACTTTATATTAACAATGAAAATAATTTGCAATTAACATGTTATTATTCTGTTTAGAAGTGTTGGTGAATATAGAAGATTTTCTTATGCAAAAGATCAAAAATAATTTTCTAAACAACATTGCACATAAATTTTAATGAATGGCATGTGTTAAAGCAAATAACTCCTTTACTTACAGTTATGTAGATAAGTAGGTTACAGACTATTGTATCCTCTTCCTTCTGGTTAAAAACATTGAGATAGGCTATATAAGAAGGATTAATATTCAAAGTTACCCTCCTAACTGCTAGATACATTCTATAATGACCTTACATTTGCTTGCTGTCTAAACTATAAGCAGTGGGAATATAGGCCTGAGATACTCAAGTCATCATTATATGTCTAACACAGGCCTCATGGGAAATCTATGCCTTTCAAGAAAGGCCTCTCAAACAAGGTTAAATACACATATAAAGCGAAATAGTTGACCATATTGATTCCTTGGTTAACACAAATAATGACTGCAGGGCTTAGCTGCCCACTTTACTACAGTGGTATTGGAGACATTGTGGATAACTACAGTGTACCTACAAAGAAGTGGCAGATACAACATGACACCTTCATGATACCTACATTCTTCTTCAGTCACAACTGGAAGACAGACAGGACAGCTGAAATATCACTAAAAGTGTATGTATCTGATTGAATATATAAAATTGGAGTCTGGAGAGTTTCTTAGCTGCCCAATGCTTCATATTTACATATAATACATATATATACTGTCAAATGTACATATCTACATTTAGAATGTAGATTTATTACATTTATTTAGAATAATTTATTGACGTAATATACTAATTATTATATAGTTATAGTATTTTATCTATATACTTCCTAGTGCCTGTTCCATTTCACAGAATCACAGAATGGTTGAGGTTGGAAGGGACCTCTGGAAATTATTTAGTCCAACCCCACTGCCAAGCAGGGTCACCCACAGCACGTTGCACAAGATCACATCCAGGCGGGTTTTGAGAATCTCCAGAGGAGACTCCACAGCCTCTCTGGGCAACCTGTGCCAGTGCTCNCCTCTCCTCATATGAGAGATGCTCCAGGCCCCTAATCATTTTTGTTAGCCCTCCGCTGGACCCGCTCCAGGAGCTCCATGTCCCTCTTGTACCTCCTAGTGTGATAACTCTAACAACGTTATTTCCCAGGGTATCCATCTTGTGATTCTACATCCAGTTTTATCATAGCATACCAGTGAATCCTGGGCTCAGGCTTCTGAGAGGAATGCTAAATTCTGAGAAAATGATATGAAAAATTATATCAAACAGAGCCATACAAGACACAATTGGTAAACTAAAATTGCAGACAGAAGTAAGAGTGTTGAGCTGTGCATAGCTGTTAAGTAAAAGATTCAAGAGCAAAAAAAAAAAAAANATAAAAAAAAAAAAAAAAAAAAAAAAAGGCATGAAAAAGTACAAAACCATTCAAATAAATAAATAACAACAACAAAACAGTGAATCAGCAGCCCATTGATCAAGGATCAGGCCATTTCAAATAGCAACAGAATCCAACACTTCCCCACCTGACTGACAACTGCCTGGTCTGCAAAGACTTTAAAGATTTTGAAACACTAATTCCACTAATCCAGTTCTATTAAAACAATTTATTTAGCATAACATAATTAGGAATTGGTTACCAAATACCCTGCCTTCTTACCAGCTTTCCTAAAGATCACGTGAGTTTCCTACTAGTCCATGGAATGCAGAAGCAGCAATTTGACAAAAGCCTTTATTTATTTATATATTTATTTTAACATTCCTTATAGCTTCTCTGCCAGAACAAAGGAAAAACCAAATTCATTAAGAATGCAAAAGACATTATGGGAAGAGAAACACACTGTGTCTGTGCTTCAAGTTGACTGCTTATAGGGCAGCAATAGCACTGAAGCCAGAAAACCACATTAGTAAGTTGTTAGGTCAAAGCTAACCTGCTGTGTGGGGAAACGTATAATCACAACTATCTGCAGGACTAAAAACATAAATATGGTGAAAATTCTTATCAGAATTAGAGATGTAGATGTTTATGTCATTGCTTCCATTGACTGAATGTGACTAAATGACTTATTTGTATGTCGGAGAGATTCTGAAAGATGGAGGAGTGGTGGGTTACTTTATATGACAAATTAAATGCAAGTAATGGACCTGATAAACTGGTAAATGATTTGTGTCCTGAAACAAATAAGAAGCAAATCATGCCTGTTTCATCCAGCACAGTACTGCATCCAATCTTGTTGTAAAAGTACCTTCTTTTCTTTGAACTCCCTTCAAATTTCCCATATTATCTGTTTTGTAGTGCATGCAGAGAAGTGAAAAAATAATTCAGACTCAGTTAATGGTAATCATAACAAAAATCTTAACTCAGGAGCCCCAGCTGTGTCTGTGCCTGAAGTTAGATGAGATAAATATAACACAACGCCTTTAACATATATTGAAAATTGCATGCAAAAACACAGAAGCTCATTCCTTTAATTTCTAATCTTGAAGCTTTGTAATCATTGCACATTTACATTGCATTTTTTTATTTTATTTTATTTTATTTTATTTTATTTTATTTTATTTTATTTTATTTTATTGAAGGAGTTAGGGCAATTCTTTCCATTTGTAATTTTGTACTAGTCTCAGTTTCAAATACATGAAATTAAAACTGTCTTTTGACATAAGCCTAAAACTTCTATATCTCTTTCCAAACATCTTAATCTGTTACTGAATATTTTTTTCATAAGAGCAAAAGGAAAATCAAAAACTTGGTTTGATCCTATTTCTTGTCAGATGCAATTAAATCACACATAGACTGCCAACATCTTTAAAGTCAGAATGACCTTAGAATTATTCTATCAAAATTCTTATGATCAAAACAGCTTAACCTTACAATGCTTTATCAAAAAAAAAAAAAAAGAAATCTTCACTGATTTCTAACCACACTTATAAACAAAGACGTCTCATGGCTTTATTGCCTTTCAGGCAATTAGTATAAGCAAGCATCTTTTCCTATGTCAAAGTTAGATAATTCATTGTTCTCTTAGGTGGAGCCACAACATTTCCAGACAGATTGAATTCTCAAATGCCTAATTAATGTCTATGAAATACTAAAAATTCTAATGAAATATAATGACATGAATAACACAAAATCAAACTTCAGTGGAAGCACATATCCATTTATTCCTTATCACTTTCTGCAAAAACTAAGTTGCAGTAGTTGTTATATCCAGAAAAATCCAATTGGATCACCAGAGCTAATGTGTTATAAAGGGTACTACACTACATCAAAGTGGATAACAAACCTGCTGTGCTGACTGTGAACCATAGAAAAGGAAAATTCTTACTATTTTTAAAACAATTAAATAAATTGTCCACTATTAATACGTTATCCAAACTCAGTATGGGTAGTTAGAATATAAATATGTACTTTCAAGGGTATGCTTTTTTGTTACATTTTTACAGTGTCTTGATGGGCTTTTGTTACTACCAGATACTGTTATGCTAATGGTGATAAAAAAGGACAATTATGATGACAGGAAAAAAAAAACATAATGCAATTACTGTGTATTAATAATGTTAACAGAAGGTATCAAGTCTTATGATAAACTATTTGTTTCCTGGAATTTTTTGTTATTGTTTCTTTTCTACTTTCCATCACCAAGCAATGTCCAGAGAACTCCTGGGAAGCAGGACCTCAATAAGCGTAGCAGTTTCTCCAGAAGACAAACATCTTCAAAATGAGTTTCCCCATTTCTCCTTCTTCTCTCCCAACTTTTATTGCTAAGTATGATGTCACATGGTATGTAATATTCCTTTAGGTCTGTTTAGGTCAGCTGTTTTGTGTGTGTTCCCTCCCAACCTCTTGCCCACCCATAGCCTTCTGGCCTCTGGGGCATGGGGTGGCAGAGACAGCCCTGATGCTGTGCCAGCACTGCTCAGCAACAGCCAAAACATTGGTGTAATATCAACACTGTTCTAGCTACAAATGCAAAAACACAGCACTATATGAGTTGCTGTGAGAAAGTTAACTCCACAGCCAGACGGAGTGTAACCTTCAGATCTTATTCTACCTCATTTGTATCACATCCAGGTTCGTCATAATTTAGTATATTTATGTATCCTCTGATCATCTTTATATCCAACATATAGATTTATACTTTCTCGTTAACCACTATCGCCTGTCCCTTAACAGACAGATAGATACTATAGAATCATAGAATCATAGAATATCTTGAGTTGGAAGGATCATTGAGTCCAACTCATGGCTCCACACAGAACCACTCGAAAACCAAACCATATGTCTGAGAACACTATCCAAAGCTTCTTGAACTCCGTCAGGCTTGGTGCCGTGACCACTTCCTTGGGGAGCTGTGGCAGTGTACTCCCCTGGCCCCTCCCTAACCTAACCTTTCACCCATAACCCTGCTTGGGCAATAAATATCAGCGGTGACTGTGAAGAATGCTTCTGGTCATGATAGCTGAACTGGACTCAATGTAGATTAGGGGGAGGTAGATGTAAGGTCTAATGGAACATGCACCAACCAAATATGTCTAGTATGCAAACATGACTAGTAATCAATCATCTTACCCCATAAACAGGGGACAGCCCAGAGCCTTTTGAGCTCTCCTGTACTGCAGGGGCTGCAAGTCAGGATCTTCCCCTTGAGCAGGGATGCCTCTCAAGGTTACTCCTTGAGGTCAAGAGATTCCTTACCTATGACAGATACTCCATAAGTGACTAATAGCTATCTTGTTGAAGCTTTGCGAATAATTTTCTAAGCATGCTGGAACTTTGTAATCTTAGCTAAGCATTATAAAGGACTGTTTGTGCATATAATCCTTTAGGCATAAACCATTAAGTCTGGGATTGGGATAGGATCTGGTTGTCTCTAGAGTCCCCAGAGTTTGGATAGCAAAAGGGACTCTGTTCTGAACCTTGTGACCCAATGTGAGGGTCTCCCTGATGCTTTTAGTCTGACCCTGCCCTCTGTGAAGTAAATAATCATGTGACCTTGCCATCACAAATCTTGTTAATGTCACATTTACCATTAGAACTTTATTAAATCACTGTCTCATTCACAATCAAGTTTTGTTAAATCACTATTTTCATCAATACATATCTTGTTGCATCTCTCTTGCGAGTGAAGAGATTAATTCTTTTCACAACAGGAGCTTGTTCCACCCTCTCAGTGAATAACCTTTCCCTAACATCCAATCTGAACCTTCCCTGATGCACCTTCATGCCATTCCCTCAGGTCCTATCACTGGTCAACAGAGAGAAGAGATCAGCGCCTGCCCCTCTGCTCCCCTTATGAGGAAGCTGTAGGCTGTGATGAGGTCTCCCTTCAGACTCCTCTAGGCTGAACAAACCAAGTGACCTCAGCCACTCCTCATACATCTTCTCCTCTAGACCCTTCACCATCTTTGTTGCCCTCCTTTGGACACTCTCTAATAGTTTTATGTCCTTCTTATACCGTGGTGCCCAAAACTGCACACAGTACTCGAGGTGAGGCCGCACCAGCGCAGAACAGAATGGGACAGTCACTTCCCTCAATTGACTAGCAATGTTGTGTCTGATGCACCCCAGGATACAGTTGGCCCTCCTGGCTGCCAGGGCACACTGCTGACTCATATTCAACTTGCTGTTGACCAGAACCCCCAGATCCCTTTCTGTGAGGCTGCTCCCTAGCCTCTCACCTCCCCAGTCTGTACATTTATCCAGGGTTGCCCCATCCCAGGTGCAGAATCTGGCACTCGCTCTTGTTGAACTTCATGTGGTTGGTGATTGTCCAGACTTCTAATTTGTCAAGATCTCTCTGCAAGGCCTCTCTACTAATGTTGGTAATGGCCAAATACTCCGACTAATGTGGGTAATGGCCAACTAATAACATAAAAGGTTCCTTGAGAGATTAATGAGAATGTCAAGAATACCATAAGACAAGTGAATGTCTCAAGTATTTAATACCTTTTAGAATTAAAGACCTTGCCAACTCCTTATCAGTTCATATATAATTGAATTGATTTACATTAAGAAGAAAGATTAGTAATTTAATTTGTTTCACATTTGCACAGATCAGAGCTGAATAAATGTATTTTGAGAAGAATCATTTGCTATTTCCAAGGAGCATTTCACCATAATTGATACACTTCAGACTGTTTCTGTTTGATATTTATTCACACAGTTATTTGAATCTTTAATGATTTGAGACTAGCTGCATCTCACCATCTCTTTGTACCAATCAATAGCACAATTTACATTGTATTAATAAGTCTCATCACTTCAACAAGATAAACTCTCATTTAGGATCTCTTTTATAGTCTTTAACAGTCACAATTTAGTAAAATGTTGAAATAATACTTTTATTTTTTAGTTACACAAGAAGTAACTGACCTTTTTCATATATTTCATATGTATATCAACACCTAGATAACACTGCAGGGAATAATACTGCTTCAATCAATTTACTGTTTGGAGAGTCAGAAAAAAAAAAAAAAAAGTGTGGAGTTTCTTATTTTTAGTGGTCCTTTTTATAACCTTAGGCATATTGCTTAAGACAGAGTAGGACTACCACAGTAAAGTGAATACTGATGATGCCTTAAGTGCGCCTGCTTTTTATATATACTTCCTAGGATAATTACTGTTGCTCTTGCTGTTGGTGCTGCTGCCATTATGAGTGATATTTACAAGCAGTAAACTTTGATATTTAGGTGTGGTAAACCTCCACAAAAAGATTTAGAATTTTAATAGTTAACATTCTCAGTGCAGGTTACCTTACCTAACTCTAGATATTTTTCATGTAGACATCTATATCAAAACTAGCTTTTTTAAGAACATTTTATAGTCAAGGCATTCCTTAAACATAAGTGCTTAGTATCGTTTTAGACGCACTACTGTGTCTGAGATATTTATATGAGCCAAGGAGATATCACACAGGACCTAAGACAGATGCATATCCTTCAAAAAGAGAGACTGAAGCCAGAGAGATACTATGGGGTGTCTCAGATGGCGTTAGACACCTATGTGTGGGCAACTGGATTAAGTAAAAAGAAAAATAGGAAGCTTAGGACAAGATTCACTTTACCTATTTGAGAAATCTATATTAAGATGAGGTGAACCTTACTATCTGTCTATGTGCAGAACCCCCAGCTCTGTGTTCAGTCCATCAGTTTCCCATAGAGAATATGGACAGAGTAAAACAATCAAGATAATGTATTCAAAAGTGTGGAGCACTACTCTTAAAATGGTGTGAGAGGTACTTGGCTGAGCCACAAAGGAGCACTATGAACCAAAACATAAGGCTTGCTGCATGGCTGTCCCCAGACTGGGAAGAGAGTGATAAAAGTAGTTGTGAGAATTTGGACAACTCAAGTGGTAGTTAAACAATACTTTAAGATGTTATCTGTATTATTATAATTGCAAATAATGTAGACATAAAATTAGCAAAGTTACTGACAGCAATGTAGTAAAATAATACAGGGATGAGTATGGTCTTACAACCAAAGTAGCTCTTTCTATCCCATTTGAAGGAATTTAACAAGCTGTGAAAATGTCTTTGTTGCTCTGCTGTCAGTAAGTGATGTCCTAGTGTTACCTTGCTAAAAAAACAGGCATCCCAGAAACCACTAAAGGCATAGGAAGATGCTTAAGATCACACACGGTTAAGCTAATTGGGTGGTTAATTCTGAACTAGAGCTAAATATCTGTTTTGGCTCAAGATTCTCAGCTACAGCTCCTCTGAAAAAGTCAAACATCACAGTTATGCTGGCCCTTTCAGAAAAAAAAAAAAAAAAAAAAAAAAAAAAAAAAAAACCAAAAAAAAAAAAAAAAAAAAGTAACAGCAGAGTAATAAAGATCAACAACCCTCAGACATTTCTGAGAAGAAGGTTTTAGAGAAACAAGCAACACTCACTGTAATGTAGTCTCTGAGAGTCTGTAATTCCTGGAGATGGCTGCTCCCCAGGAAGACATACTGGTGGATTCAATATTACAGCATTTGCAGGATGCTGCAGTTTACCTGAATCCTTTTGGAAACAGCAGATGAAACACAGAGGCTAACTATACAGAATCCTGTCAGTTTCTTAATAAATTGTATATCTCTAGAGAAAACAAATACATTGCAAATATTTCATAAGTGAAATAAAAATGGAGTAAAAAAGTTTCAAAGCTGCAAAACTGTCATCACATTTTTGTAATTCTCTGAATACACCACAAAAATGGCACTTAAAATAATGGAATTTACTGTGGTCAATGCTTCACTCCTGAATGACACATTTGTCATTAGTTATAGCCTGTTGTTTTAAACTACAGAACAATTGTCCTTTTCTGTAATAGGTAATAAGTCAACAATCAAACAGTAAAAACAGAACACTCAAACAATATGATTCATCGTAAAAATATTATAAATACATCAGCTTTTCTAGCATATGGTGATTACAAAAGAGTATGTGCAACTAAAGTAAGTGCCAAAACTTGTAGCCTCCTCTTCCTCATACAAAACATTCTCTATTAAGTCAATGGAAGTTCCATGTGAATAATTATACTGAGTACTTTGGTAAAATTGTAAGCTTTGAAACTCACATTTCTCTTTGCTTTAAACAGACCTCTTCCACTTAGTATGTTAAGAAGATGTCTGAGTATATGACTAATGTTTACTTGGCAGTACAGTATTTGTTTTCATTCAGTAATTTGCTTGATAGAATTAAATTGGCTGCTTTATACAGGGGTAGGATTTATCTCATGTAGATTTAGCACTATAAAAAAGTAGGCATGTAATCTAACCCAGAAGCCTCAGCTCCTGATGTGGTCAAAGGTCAAAGAAAGATTTCTCCAGAGGGAAAGAGAAAGTGCTTATTTTAGCCAACTATCTTAACAGTGGAGAAAAAAATGTCCTCTGTATGTTACTTTTGCCATTTTTATTCAGAAAATCCATGCAACCATATGCCTAAAATTCAAAATAAGGAGCTTTCACCCATGATATCAAAATATTCCAGCCTTAACACCTTCAACCTTTATGTGCTTTTGCAGAAGACAAATATCCTTCCCAGATTAGTTAATGAAAATGCCACACACACTAAACTTTTATTATACAAGGAGTAAAGCAGTCCCAGAAAGAAAATAAAAGTCTAATACAAATACATTTATCTGTATATAATATTTTAAGCTAATTTATTGCTAAGATAATGAAATAAACATAGTCACCAAAATCAAATCAGAGTAACAGAACATCAAACGACTTTGTAACTGTTCTACAGCATAAAAACTCTTTATACCAATAGGCATTTCTCATTTGTATGTTACCTCTTTGACCTTAAAAAAAAAAAAAACACAGAATCACAGAATTGTAGGGGTTGGAAGGGACCTCCAGAGATCATCAGGTCCAACCCCCCTGCCACAGCAGGTTCCCTAGAG
>VXAA01007385.1:16746-30165 GCA_013399115.1 Anseranas semipalmata
ACACCAATAATATAGTGAACAGAAAGAAGGCCACCTGTTGCATTCTTTTGCACCTGAGGAAGCAGGCTGATGTGTGGGCAGGGAGAATGCTTGAAACTAACTGTTTCACAACATTCCAAACAAAGCAGGAAAGAAAACAAAACAAAACCAGGCAGTAAACGTCCTAAGGAAAGGATTATTGCAGCTCTTTTTTTTTTTTTTTTCTATTTGTTCCAAATGACAACAAGGACCNAAGGACAAGCAGGACCAAAGGCTGAATCACAGCTTCCAGAATGATTCTGGTGTTGCCTTTTCTCTGTGATAAACAAATGGGTATGTTGCCCTCTTAATCTGTGTAGATTTCATATTTATTTTTTTTTTTAAATAAGCCATTTAGAAATCAGTACAAATGGCTGTTTAGCTTGGATGGTCTCAAAGCATTTTGGTCTATTTGATAACTATTTTAATGAAAGGCATTTTCTAATTCAAGATAGCAACAAGCATTATTCAAACAATTGCAAAAGAATTCATTAGTAGCTTACCAGTCATCATACTGTAATGCTGACACAGATTACATAATTTACAGATGGATGATTTCTGTTAAGCCATTCCATACTCATTGCCAAAACTCTCCCATTCACTCAAGAACAATATTCTATATATTTATTCAGAGCCTTTTTTATACTTTTTTTTTTTTTTTCCTGGAAATAATCTAGTAGTTTCCCATATTTATCATCTCAGTCGACATATCATTTACTAGTTGCTAATGACAATAGTCCAAAACCAGAACTAAACACTGATATCTGAAGTAGCTTTGTCACCTTTTCCTGATGACCAATAATATAGTAATTCCTTCAGGGTTTATTATACCTCTTACTGCTATATTAGATCAGCATTTCATGTCCTTGCTCAATCAAATATGCACATATATTATAAACTAATAAATATACAGTTCAGAACAATACCAGATCCTTAATGCAAAATGTCATTTTTCAAGCATAATTTCCTCTGAAATGGTTTTACCATTTATAGATTTTTGCTATTTGAAGAAATTAACCTATTCTACACTTTTCCACAGCTATAATGATATGTTGCTTTTCTGCATTAAACAGTCATTATGCAATCCTATATCCTAAAGAATGGCAATTAGATAGATTAGATAAAGCCCAGCTCTGCTGAATGAGGAAATCTGTTCATTTTCTTTATCTCACCTGATATGAATGTAAGTAAACCCCCCCATCAACTGGATATTTGTAATTGGATTTTGGAAAGTGGAGATTAAAATGTATGCAACAGTATTTGTTTTTTAATAGGCTTTGAATTCATAACAACAACAACAAAAAACAACAAACCTGTATTTGCAGGTTAGACACAACAGCAACAATTCTTGTGCATGACCAATATCTGGCACAAACAGATACTTACACCATTGCAATAATTCTCCATGGATCTTATTAGTGGTGTACTTTTCTTTGCGTTCACAATGAAATGCATGCAATAAATTCCCTAGATGTCTATGTAGGGAAAGGTTTCTCACAGAATAATAGATAATAGCATCAATTCAAAGTTCTCAGTGAATATTTCTGTCAAATTTAGAAGAATTAGTCTAATATTATTTAGTCACAATATTCTAATCCTAACATTAGTTTGAAAGGGACTATAACAGAAAGCTAAAGTGCATGTCCATTTCCTCATACTAATATCGCTGTGTGTATGTATATACAAATATTCTTTTTTTACTTTTTTTTTTTAATTGTCATAAGGCTGGAAGCCATGTGCCATACAAGGACCTAATTGCCAAGACTGTGTTTTAGATATAACAAGCATTTTCTAGTGTTTGTTGTAGCTTTTCACAATGTGTTTTGTAACAAGGAATGTAATAACAATGGCTTAATTCTATTAAGTTTTTTTTTTTTTTCTCATAGAGAATTTTACTCTCCACCCAACTCAGGTAACGTGTCCTTTCAATCTAAATTTTCTACAACCAAATAGTTAGTAGATGTTCTATGTAGCCACATAGAAATATGTGCCACTGACCCATCAACTTGTATATTTTCAGTGAAGTCAAACAATGGGATTTCACCTCAGTGGGACCAAGATTTCAACACATATTGGAATTACCCTATGTGAACGGCGTAATACTGATATTGTGTACTGAAATCATGTCTCATTTCATATTCAGTTGTAGGGGATGATTCATTTGACTTGTCTTAGTTATCAGCTTTTAAATGGAATAAACACTTGCATGTCTTTGTCTTTTAGAAACAGAGACTGTTGTGACTACCTCACACATCTAATTTTTAGATTTCTAAACTAGGGTGGTTTATTCGTTCCCAGATACATTGTTATCATTTAAGGTCTGAGAACTTGGTGCAGATTATTTGTCCTTCTTCCATACTTGTACTCTGTACAGGCCAAAGAATTTAACAAGAGATGTGTAAGTGGCAGGTGTCAGGAATAAGGGTGATAGACTTCTTTACATGCAAAGATAGCTGCACTCGAGCAAGTTTTAACCACTAGAAATAGTCTTCAGTGGTGAGATTGATCTCATTTCCATTCAATGAGAGATTTTTAAACATTTGCCAATGGTTGCCAGGGATTGAATGAAATGTTTTCAGCAAAGATGCCCATGGCAACAAGCTTGAGAATGACCCTAAATACAGCCTTGCACCTCAATTCAACAGAGACATGTTATTCAAATCAACTGTAAGCACCATGAAGCTACATCTGCTTAGTACTCTGTTTATTTTTCAGATTTTTTCAACTGTCTCAAAGATCTTTTTAAGGCTTCCATTTACAAAAATGAATCAATAGACTAGAAAACTATTTACTTTAATATATCATTATCTATCTATCACTTTTATTAGATCCATTGATATTCCTTTGTCACTAAATGAACCCTAGTTTAAATATCTTTCTTTTCAAGTGACTGTGCAAGATACTAGAAAGGTGTATGCTGTAGTGAATGAGAAGTGAGTTTATTTGCAGCATAAATTTTGAGATTTCTGAAAAGTATTTGAACAGTGTTAAAAAGCCCATCATGAAAATGATTGTTAAAAAAAATCATTAAAATATTTCAAATTATATAAGTAAATATAAAGTCTTTGCTTGATTAGTACAGGTGAAAGGAATGTTTAAAATAGTTATGTGGAGAACTATATCAGTATTTGGATTAGTGATGAGTTATAATCCGAGTTGTTTTTAGAGATAAGAATTGCAACAAAATCTTAAGAAATATGTTGGTAACGATAAGCCTCGTTGCTACATTCAGGTAGTACCTTCTGCTTCAGTTAATAATCAGTTATTACCTCACTACTGTGATGAGCAAAAGTTTTTAGAGTGTAGGTTGGAGTTTTGACAACTATAGCACGGATCATGAATTGCTAAGGAGAATTTGCTTTAATACAGGTCTACCAATAGCTCCAGCAGCCTACATGATATGTGTTGATCTTCTGATTTTCTAAATCAGGAACACAGTACAATAAATTGCTATAATAGCTCATACTAGAACCAGACACCATATATTCTCAAATCATACCAATCCTTCCAAACATAGGTCTGAAATAGAATATTCCCTGTTCTGTCACTCTGCTAACAGACAACTTACCCTGCCTACCTTCCTCCACTTTGTATGCTCCCTGTAACAAAGACTCTAGGTCTGTATTTAATCCCTTTTTCTTCCATAGCTCTGACCTGGAAGTGTAGATATGGGTATTCTGTATGAGGGCAAGTAGCAGCGGCAGCAGCTGATTTTATCACAACACACCAGATTTAACTGGTCCAGTTCATAATAGAAATAGATTAATGAAAGTATAGATTTCAACATGTAAAAACATGGAATTCTGGATATAGTTTTGGTTTTCCCAATACTTCTACTGATTTCAGTTAATAAAATATTATTCATCTGTAAAACTATAAAACAAGCACTGTAAATGCTTGCTTTCCATTTACTATCACAGGCACTCACAAACCTAGCTCCTAGGCAGACACCTGAATGTAGCATATGGAACTCACCAGGTCATACGTTACCTTGCATGATTGCATTCTCCAGTCTCATGAAGATAAGCCACTGTGCAGCCAGGACTGCAAGTCTACATCTATACCAGTAAACAAGTGAGATCCAAGGAACACTCCTGGGAACTGCAAACTGATTGCCCAAATTCCTCCTAACCTGGCAGGAATACAGAAACATTGTCTGAGCATCCAGGGATCAAGTTAAGAAAGCTAAAGCCCACATAGAATTGAATCTGGCCAGAGATGTCAAGGGCAACAAGAAAAGTTCTACAAGTACATCAGTAATAAAAGGAAGACCAGGGAAAATGTGGACCCTCTTCTGAATAAAAAGGGAGACCTGGTTAGACAGAACAGTGAAAAGGCTGAGGTACTGAATGCCTTCTTTGCCTTAGTCTTTCCAGCAAGACTGGCCTTCAGGAATCCCAGGTCTCAGAGACCAGGCTGAAAGGCTGAAGCAACCGTGATGTACCCTTGGTGGAAGAGGATCAGGTCAGGGAATATCTGAGCAAACTGGAAATTCTTAAGTCCATGGGCCCTAATAAGATACACCTCCAAGTGCTGAGGGAGCTGGCAGATGTGATGGTTAGTCCACTCTTTATAATCTTTGCTTTATCACAGTTACTGGGAGAAGTGCCTGAAGACTGGAGGAAAGCAAATGTTGCTCTTATCTTCAAGAAGGTCAGAAAGGAGAACCCAGGGAACTACAAGCCAGTCAGCCTCACCTCATTCCCTGGGAAAGTGAAGGAACAGCTAATCCTGGAAACCATTTCCAGGCACATGAAGGAGAGGAAAATTGTCAGAAGTAGTCAGCATGGATTCACCAAGGGGAAGTCATGCCAGACCAACATGATAAGCACCTATAATGAAATGAGCAGCCTGATGAATGAGGGGGAAGCAGGGGATATTGTCTTTGTGGACTTCATTAAGTCCTTTGTCACTGTTCCCCATAAGATCCTCATAGAGAAGCTGTTGAAGTATGGGCTGGATGAGCAGACAGTGAGGTGGACCGAAAACTGGCTGAACAGCTGGACCCAGAGAATAGTGGTCAGTGGTGCAAAGACTGGTTGGAGGTCAGTAATGAGTACCCCAGGGGTCAACACTGGGTCCAGTCTTGTTTAATATCTTTATTAACAATCTGGATAATGGGGTGGAGTGCACCCTCAGTAAATTCATAGACGACATAAAACTGGGGGGAGTGGCTGACTCACCAGAGGGCCACGCAGCCATCCAGAGGGACCTTGTCAGATTGGAGAAGTGGGCTGACAAGAATCTCATGAAGTTCAAAAAGGAGAAGCGCAGAGTCCTGCATGTGAGAAGGAGCAGTCCCAGGTACCAGTACATGCTGGGGGCCACNACCTAGACATAGTGGAAAGAGTCCAGTAGAGGGCCACCAAGATGATCAAAGGAATGGAGCACCTCTCCTATGAGGAGAGGTTGAGAGAGTTGGGACTATTCAGCCTGGAGGAAAGAAGGTTCAGGGGGGACCTTATCAACATGTATAAATACCTGAAGGGAGGGTGCAAAGAAGATGGAGCCAGGCTCTTTTCAGTGGTGCCTAGTGCCAGGACAAGAAGCAGTGCGCACAGACTGGAACACAAGAAGTTCCATCTACACATCTGGAAGCACTTCTTTACTGGGCAGGTGATGAAACACTGGAACAGGTTGCGCAGAGAGGTTGTGGAGTCTCCCTCCTCGAACATCTTCAAAAGCTCTCTAGTCCTGACATGGCCCTGGGCAACCTGTTCTAGGTGTCCCTGCTTGAGCAGGGAGGCTGGACCAGATGATCTCCAGAGGTCCCTTCCAATCTCAACCATTCTGTGATTCTGTGATATTTTAAAGTTGTTAGAACAATCCCTGACATGAACTGTTTGTCATTAGTAGTATCCCAAACAGTTCTTCCCAGGCTTGGTTTGGGAACTGGCATGTGCCAGAAACCCTTCCCAATAATCAATCCTTTTTTTTTTTTTTTTTCCTGAGAATAGGGAAACTTTAATATCAAAGACATAATCCTTTCTCTGCCAGTTGGCTTCAGTTCAGCAGAGGAGTCCTGGTCGGATTTAATTTGCTAGTCCAAATATAGACCAGCATTCATGTACACAAACAGAGAACAAAGAAAAAGAGGCCTGGGACTCATCCGGAGCTGGCTGCAAATCTGAAAAGATTTGGGTTGGCAGACCTCTGTTCTATGACTGTTTGTTTTCATTTTAAGTTTCAAATCTGTTGATAAACTAATGTAAAATGCTGCTCTGGAGTACATCACATGTCCATCTATCATGTTGGAGCCAGGCTTCTGCCAACATTAGCATAATATGGGAAGTTATCTATTTATGGTAGCCCGTTATTAAAAAAAAAAAAAAAAAGAAAAGAAAAGAAAAGAAAGAAAGAAAAATTTCATCTGCACAATAGATTGGAAAACCCTCTGGAGGAATTACAATCAATGATATATGTAAATTTTCCAAGCCTGAGTTCCCACTTCTTCAAAATATCATGGTAACTATTTTAAGAATCTACATTTGATGGCTTATATTCCACTAATTCTGTTTTAATCATCTTGTCCTTTATAAACTTATTCACTCCTACAGCTCTTTCCTTGGTTTTCTCCTCTGAAAATTTCACTGTAATCAATCATTTGCATATTGTACTGAATACAATGTGAAACAGTCTAAAGGATTCCTGTGGTTAAAGTGTCTGGGATACTTATCATTTTAAATTTGTTTTTCCTTTTATTTCTTTTTCTGGAAATGCAAATAAGCATCCTATATGTACTTTAACTTTTAGAAATCTACTACTCATATTGTTGTATAGGATCATTTATTCTCCACACAATCCTTCCTTCCTTTCTTCTTTCCTTTCTTTCTTTCTTTCTTTCTTTCTTTCTTTCTTTCTTTCTTTCTTTCTTTCTTTCTTTCTTTCTTTCTTCCTTTCTTCCTTTCTTCCTTTCTTCCTTTCTTCCTTTCTTCCTTTCTTCCTTTCTTCCTTTCTTTCTTCCTTTCTTTCTTCCTTTCTTTCTTCCTTTCTTTCTTCCTTTCTTTCTTTCTTTCTTTCTCTTTCTTTCTTTCTTTCTTTCTCTTTCTTTCTCTTTCTTTTTCTTTCTTTCTTTCTTTCTCTTTCTTTCTCTTTCTTTCTTTTTCTTTCTTTCTTTCTTTCTTTCTTTCTTTCTTTCTTTCTTTCTTTCTTTCTTTCTCTCTTTCTCTCTTTCTTTCTTTCTTTCAATAAAGTAGGACTTATTTCAGTCAAAGGTCACATCCATCAATGTTTACCAGGAGGCCTTCAAGCATTTTTTTTTTCAGCAATCTTAACAGGTTCTTGATAAACCTCCTCACAGAAAGTACATACTGCTTCACTTTCTCAGGATCTAAGGATCTGAGTTTTTCACATTTGGCATTATTTTTTGCCACATGCTGATAATGTGAAGTAAGGCAGAGGATTCACAGAGTTACGATGAGAATCTCAGATGCCTCTCTGTACATATGCAATGGAAAGAGAGTTTCTCTCTGCCTGCCAAGCTTGTCTGTCAGCTGAAAAAAAAATGCTAAACAGACAAAAAGCACACATACTGCAAGACTGAAAGATTAATTTCCTGGCTGCTGACAGGGACAGCTGCCGATTACAGTACAGCAGGGAACTTAAAATGTGAGACAGCTGGCTCCTTAAATGTCTTTGTCAATAAGGGCAATTATGAGAAAAAAATATACAAAGTTTTTTTCTTTATTCCTGTATATACATATATATTCACTGACTTGTTCACATATTCAAATAATCACTATGCCCACTGATTTAGAGTGCTTGAACTTACAGTTCATTCACAGATCCTGTATCTTATCTGCCATCACTTCATGAAAGTCACAAATATACTACAGCATCTGAAATTAATTTAGATAACAACATTTAAGTAACTGACACTCTAGAGATTCAATTCAGAATATCCAGGTTATTTTCTCAAGTATCCATATCATCTTTGTAAGGAAAGAAGGTATGGCATATAGGTTATGAGAAGTCTTCTGGGCTAGAGTTGGTAGCCATTCAGGACACCCTAGGATATCTGAAGTGGGGCAAAATGTCTTTTTAAGTGACTGAAAGAGCCCCAGATTTTGCCACCCATAAGCTTCAGTGGTCCTGAAAAGTGCCTGATTTTGTTTGAAGAAGGTGCTTAAGTCCTAAACCAGATGGATTTTATATAGACTTGGCACCAGCCTCATATTTCAAACTATTTTTTTTTTCCAAGTTAGGCATAATTTCTTCCTGATTTCAGATGGGATGTGTAAACACGTACTGGTAGCTTTCCAGCCACTGTTCCCCAAGCCTGTAGCATTGCATGGGGTTGTTATGACCCAGGTGCAGGACCTGGCACTTAGCCTTGTTGAACCTCATACAGCTGGCCTCAGCTGATCGATCCAGCCTATCCAGATCTTCCTGCAGAGCCCTTCCTACCCTCAAGCAGATCAACACATGCACCCAACTTGGTGTCGTCTGCAAACTTGCTGAGGGTGCACTCGATCCCTTCATCCATATCATTGATAAAGATATTGAACAGAACTGGTCCCAGTACTGAGCCCTGGGGGACACCACCTGTGACCAGATGCCAATTGCATTTAACTCCATTCACCACCACTCTTCAGACCCAGCCACCCAGACAGTTTTTCATCCAGTGAAGGGTACACCCGCCCAAGCCATGAGCAGCCAGTTTCTCCAGGAGAATTCTGTGGGAAACAGTGTCAAAAGCTTTACTAAAGTCTAGGTAGACAACATCGATAGCCTTTCCCTCATTCACTAAGTAGGTCACCTTTTACATAGAAAGAGATCAGGTTTTTCAAGCAGGACCTGCCTTTCATAAACCCATGCTGACTGGGCCTGATCACCTGGTTGTCCTGTATGTGCCGCTGGATGGTACAAAGGATGGTGAGGCAAGCTTACATGCACACACTTATTCACAGGATCCACAGCTGATGACATACATTTACCTTACAGCAGAAGTGTCTTAGAGGGAAAATAATACAATATTAAAAAGAAAGAGAAAGTAGGGAAGAGAAACAGCACATCTCCTCAGGAATGCCTTTTCTGGATGACCTTTCCAGCACACTAAGTTGTACCTCAAAATACTTTTTTCACTGTAACAGCATTAGATCTTCTGGACCTGAAGAAATTCCCTTATCATTCATTATTATACTCTCAATCATTATTATGTTACTGACTGGAGCATACTAAAGCAGGTGCAGTTCTTGCACATGCTAATTGGATTTTAAGCTTTGTGCATTTATATCATTGACATATTGGCTATCTTATAGACTATTATCTACTAATATTTCCACTAAGGTCTATTTTTCTCTAGCGCAAAAATAAAAATAAAATAAAAAATTAAAAGTTGCAAAGCAAGGTTTGAAAGAAGAAGGGAAGAAAGGGTGATTCACACATCAGTGGTGATTTTTTCCCAAAGAACGCAACAACACAGACACAGCAATGATCCATAGCAGACTTGGATGTTGTAGTTGCAAACTGGTGGGGATAAGAGCATTTTGGAAGTCAAAGGTAGTAGCACTACCATTGAGGCCTTGGAGAAAGCAAATGAAAGTTTACAAAGTTGCAACTGAAAGGCAGCTTGCAAAGCAAAACAAATGAATAACTCTGTAAATGAATAGCAATGTGTGCAATCAACCAGGAACAGATCAAAAGCAGCCCAAAATGGTAAAAGCTTAAAAGTTAACTCTGGGAGAAGCAAAGGCAAATGAATTCCAAGTAAATGGCAATTATTCTAAAGCAGTTTCAATTATGTAGAAGGAAAAAGTAATTTTGTATTTATTTTCCAAGGGATCCCAAAAACATAAAATCTGAGCAGCAGTCAATGACAATGGGAACTATTTGCACAATTTTAATCAGTTGCAATTACAAGCTTCCACATGTGAGTTAAATGTTCTAAGATCCCTTCACATTTAATAGAGAGAAATAGGTGTTTTTAGAGTATGATTCATTTGAACTATTTTAGATTCATTCTTTAGGATGAAAGGTATCATATTCTTCCTGTACTTTCAGCAGTGATTTAGTGTATTATAAACAAATAAATACCTGAATTTTGTGTACCTTACTTATAGAACCCAATATGAGTTTCAGACAAAAATCTGTATGAATTTGGCACAACTTCTGCTTCTGAAGATTCTTCATAATCTTTAATGCTCTTCCAAAGATCCTGCCTCAAGCCTTCCTATCAACAGACAGTCACAGTCTCCGTTTCCTCTATTACTCCCTCCCTATCACCGTTAATTCCTGCCATCAGTAGCTCCTCAGCTCATTATGGAGCTGTTGTGGGCAGAAAAAGTCCTTATTTTGAACTCAAAGTTCTGCAAAAATAAACTCTTTAATAGAAATAACTGCAATTATCACTCAGTTTTAACATTTATCCCCTGCCTCAGTAAGAATGGTATGAATTCTGAACCATAAAAGAACTCCATCCAATAAAGCTCAGCATTTATAATTTTGCAAGAATTGTATTTTTGTTGTTGTTGTTGTTGTTGTTATAACACAAGATTTATTAAGGAGGATCTGACAGTAAGTAGTGTATTTATTGGCATTACATGAGACAGAAGAAGCAAATTAGCTTACGTTTACAGTACATATAGTTTCAAAGAACTTTCAGTCTACATGAACATCTAGAATATTTTATACTTAATTGAATCTGAGACCAATCTTAAAAATATGTATATATACTTGCATTACAACATTTATGTTTGTCGGATCACTGCAAGAGAAGAGTGTGGAGTCCCTCCCCTCAGGATGCAGTCCTTCACAAACTGATCCTGCGTGGGCTTCCCCCAGGCTGCAGTTCTTCAAGAACTGCTCCAGCATGGGTCCGTACCAAGGGGTCCATCCCTCAGGACCAAACTGCTCCAGCACAGGTCCCCCAGAGGCGGCAGCTCCTGCCAGATCACCTGCTCCTGCAGGGGGTCCCATGGGCTGCAGCCTCCTTCAGGCCACATCCACCTGCTCCATGTGGGCTCCTCCACGGGCTGCAGCGTGGAGATCTGCTCCATGTGGTACCCATGGGCTGCAGGGGGACGGCCTGCTCCACCATGGGCCTCTCCATGGGCTGCAGGGGAAATTCTGCTCTGATGCCTGGAGCACCTCCACCTCCTCTTTCTGCACTGACCTTGGTGTCTGCAGAGCTGTTTCTCTCAACATTTTCTCACTCCTCTCTCCCAGCTGCTGTTGTGTTTTTCCCCTTTCTTAAATCTTCTCTCCCAGAGGTGCAACCAGCATCACTCATTGGCTCAGCTTCGGCCAGTGGCGGGTCCCTTTTGGAGCTGGCTGGAACTGGCTCTGATCTAGTATGGGGCGGCTCCTGGTATCTACTCACACAGGCTACTCCTGTAGAAGATACCCTTCCCCCACTACCAAAAACTTGCCACATAAACTCAACGCATATGATCTGTGCATTCACTGAATATTTCATATAAACTGCTTTCTAGGAGTACGAGGATTGTATTTCCATTGCTATTGTGAGTATGCGATCTAGGATTAAACAACATACCTCATTTTATTTTTGCAGCAGCTCCAAAGGAGGTAGTATATGTTTTCACAAATCAAAACAAATTAGATTAACAATTTACTTCTAAGGCAGTCTCAAAAAGTTGCATAAAATGATTCTTTTATCTTCCTGAATGTTTGTTTTTAGTACCTAATTTTCACTTTATAATTTGCTATGATGTCTACAGAATGAGATATTGTTATGTTTCTACTTGCCAGGTAAGATAGACTGATAAATTCAATACAGTCATCTCAAACATAATTCACAACTTCAATGCTACGTGCAATTTAATTGTCTAAAGAAACTACGTTTAAATGTAAAACTAATGAGAAAATATTATTTTTCTAAATAATTTATATGTTCTGGATGTACTGTGCAACCACAGATGGAGAATATTCAAGTTAATAGCTGTGTGATAAAACCTGCCCAGTTGAAAAGGATAGTAGCACCTGAGCATACTGCTTTCTCTTGTTCAGAGTATGCATCAGCTGAATATTCCAGATGGTCAGAGGGTAAACAAAAGAGCTGTTAACAACTTAAGCGATAGATTCATAGTGTTGCCATGGTGGTAGTTACTGTATTCAGTTGTGGGTGTTAATAAAGCTTTCTAAATATTTCACAATCAAGGTTTTGGTGTACATCTGTTCAATGAATACTAATATCTGAAGCCTTTATATTGCAATACATTCTTCATAATATATTCTGCCTTAAATCCAGGTATAATTTAATAGATAAGGAGGGTTTGTGTGTCATATTTGCAAATTAAACACCATTACCTATTTAGAAGTGTAAATAATATAATATAAAAGATACATATCATCTATTACTTCAACACTGCAAGTAATTAAACTTTGTCAGGATACCTATACATTACAGCTTTCCTTCTGAAGAACAGAACTCAGAAAGACTTGCAGAGAACTTAATTTTCAGTAACTGCAGTGAAGTGAAAATCTTTGTGAGAAATAATCAGCTGAACCAAAACAGAAAACTATATAACTGAGCCAGAGGCAAATATTGTAAATTTCACCTCTTTGCAACAGAATATCAGGGAATGTGCTGAAATGAAAGACAGGTCTATTAATTCATTTCAGATAATATTAGTCTGTTTAGCTTGCTGTATGTTTGTACACAGGATTTCCACTTAGTTAATCCACTTGCAACTCTTTCAGAGTCAAAACGTAGTAATTTTTCAAAGCATCACTCTCTCTATATATGTTTCTAAAATTGTATGTCACTCACTGCATTTTTTATGCTATCATTAACTCTAAAATATAAAATGGTCTTTTCATGTGACATGAACTGACAGCTGATATCTCTTTGCATAAATCATTAGAGTTCAATTCACAGTACTGCAAAAAGATTATGCTAAACTGTAGAGGAATTATGACATTCAAACACAAATACTAAGAGTGTCATACTTGCTTTTGACACTTTCATTTTTTTTTTACAAAAATTAGACTCTAATTTTAATTTTCAACAAATTGAATAGTGTACTTTCAACCTTAAAAATAATAAAATTTCAACCAAGATATGAACCTTAGTTATTCTGTTTTTAATGTTCTCAGTATTGCTACCATCATGTAATTTGAATGCTTAAGCACTGCTGAAAACATCTACTTCAATAATATCAACATTTACTGCAAAACTGTTTTTGAAAAAAAAAATGTAAATTGGATAAAAAAATGCATACTTCTTGGCTCTGCCATAAAACAGATTTTTGTTTATATAGTAATTAAAAGGAAAGAAAAGAAAAAAAAAAGCATAACTCTAATATGTTATTCTGTTCTTTTGTATGCATAATTTTTAACAAAAATTGTTGTTGCATATATCACAAGTGTTCACTAAAGTCATTTTGCAGATTTTTAACATTAAGCTTACACTTTGAATGGCATTCTATTTGCCGTGAATAT
>VXAA01007385.1:30680-42394 GCA_013399115.1 Anseranas semipalmata
TCAGAAAACTGAGTAATTTTTACACAAACACACAAACACAAGAAAGAAACAAAGCACCCATCAGGCTTTCTTTGAAAATGTTTCACTACAGGGAGCTATGCTGTAGTTATGAATTCTTGACTTTTCTTTCTATTTTTATTTTAAAAAAATCCTCTAATGTGGGATATCTTACAAAGCATAATAATCCAATGTGGCTTTTAGAGTAATTACCGCAAGTACAACTTATTGCACTTTTCTGAAAGAAAAAAAAGGAATGGACTATTCTTCTGAATAGTCAACCACATCACCAGTTAACCAATTAAACTTTCTAATTTCAGGAGATTTTTCTGAAATGACATTTGATAAATTTTATGTAGTTGTTTTTTTGTTTGTTTGTTTGTTTGTTTATTTTGTACTCTCCCCCCCTTTTGAAAATAATTATGAAATTAGTTTTTTTTTGCCATGCTTATTTACCATTGGTTCTATTAAAATAAGGATGCAGTTCTAGGAACTGTTTCAGGATTCCCAGCAGTGCAAACAAAACTGAATGTGAAACTCATCAAAGGATGAGAATCTAAGTCCTCCTGTTGTCAGAAGAGGGAACGGGAGAAGGAGCTGATCTACTGCACTGAGTGTTAAGGTCCAGCCAAACTAAGGTGGAGGGTGAAGGGGAATGAAGAGTGTGGGGTGGGGAAAATAAATACTGGTCAATAACCACAGCACTAGATGCTTCCTTACATGTTATGCCATTCCCCTGGTGAGCAAAAGCAGCAGCAACAGGCTTTCCATTGTTTCAGTGTAAGTAAATTTGGCAGCCAATCTATCGCTATTATGCTGTTCTGAGTGTGTCTATAATACTATGGTCATTGTAGGTGTATAGAGAGAGAGATTTAGAATTGAATTAGGGTCTCCAAATAGGTATATACTTACATTTGGGTAAGGGTGCACACCTGAGATACATATCTAAGCTACCATTATAGTCATAGGAAATCTGTTGCCTAAACACAAGCATATTTGAAATATCTTTAAAGAGTTGCACCATACATAACAGAATATATGGCAGAATTTTGCTATACTGAAGTAGCAGCTTAGGGCTTGACATGATATCCTGGATAATCTCAAATTATATTAGACATATATACTTAACAACTGCATTTAGCTCCTATCTTGTACCGTCAGTGGAAACAGAAATATTATTCAGCAGACCAACTACAACTAAGACTGAACAGAATATTCTACTAGCTTCAAACTGAAGTGTTGCAGAAGGGTAAAGGTCTCCTGAGTTCCTGTGTTATATCTGCCAAAAGCCATGCAAATGACTTGGATACCCTTTGGTGTTGGGAATAGACATTTAATTGGGCAACTGAATCAAATCCTGGATTTTCTTTGATGAAAACAGAAGTCTAGACACTTGGACCACATGTGCACACTTGCATATAGAGTCCTACATTTGGATGTCTGCATCTGAATCTAATTCATAACTGTAACCTCCCTTATGCTCAACAGAATTCAACTCTACATGGGCAAGAGAGCCTACACAATAAGAATGTTTTTAATACATTTGTGAGGTCTAACCTAAAGGAAGTAAATGCTTCAGGCTGAGTTCCTACTTCAGAAGAACTTCAAAAACTTCAAAACAAACAAACAAACAAACAAACAAAAAGCACAACAACATACATTCCACTAAAAAAAAATGCTTCTGTATCTATCACACAACTAAAGAAGATAGACTTATGGAGAGAATCCACTGGGAGCACACAAAACAGTTGCTGAGGTATGAAACATGCTGGTATGGATGCTGGGATACCACATTGTTTATATTACTAGAGTGAGGCAAAAACGTCACTGAAGATGCCAGAATTTAAATCAGCAATGAGTGACATACTAATGAAAGGTAAAAAGGAACATGATTGCTCAAGGCCATTCTTCTATATCATTCTGTGCTTACCTTGGTCATTCCTAAAGTGTTACGATATGTTTGCAGACCTGTAGTTACACTGACGAGACAATTACATGAGAAATGGCAGAAAGAAGAACCATTACAGACAGCAAAAGAACAGTTAATAATAGGACATAATTGCTGACCAAGGTAAAACTAATCAGAACAAGAGTTTTTTAAACACTTAATAAAGTTATAAAGTCAGCAAGACCACAAGCAATGGGCTAAGGGCCAGCAGAAGTGGGCTGCTTATTTGGAAGAGAATTAAGTAACTGCAAAGAACTCAGGTGGGGAAAAAAGAATATCTAAGGAAGCAAATCTTGTGATTGGACTGTGTGGGGGATACTTGTACTCTTCCCAGGCCAAAAGTCCCTGCTTCCACTGCCTGTGCATTTCCTTCTCGTGCCTCTGTCTGACCGGCAGGTCCTTGCTCAGCCAGGCCAGTTTCCTGCCTTCCCTGCTTCATTTATTACACATGGGGATGGAGAGCTCTTGCGCTGTAAGAAAAGTGTCCTAAAAGAGTTGCCAGCTCTATTCGGCTCCCATGTCCTTAAGGACAGTGTTCCAGGGGATATCATGTACCAGGTCTTTAATCAGACGGAATTTTACTCCTTGGAAGTTCAGGGTCCTGACTTTGCTCTTTGCCAGGCCCATATTCCTTGAGATCACAAACTCAAGCAGGGTGTGGTCACTGCAGCCCAGACTGCCTCTGATCTTGACTTCTTTAATGAATTCATCTGCATTGGTGAGCACCAGGTCCAGTAACACTTCTCCTCTGCTTGGTTTGTCTAATACCTGGACCAGGAAGTTATTCTTAATGCACTCCAGGAATTCCTGGATTGCTTACAGCCTGCTGTGTAGCTTTCCCAGCAGACATCCATGTAGTTGAAATCCCCCACCAGGATGAGAGTCTGCAAGCATGATGCTTCTTGTAGTTGAAGCAAGAAGGCCTCATCAACAGGCTCTCCTTGATCAGGCGGCCTGCAGTAGACCCCAACCACAAGGTGTCCTTTATTGGTCTGGTTCTTAACTTAACTTTTACCCACAAGCTCTCAATCTGTCTGTGGCTGTTTCTCAGAGGCAGCTCTTTGCAATCTATCCATTCCCTAACATAGAGGGCAACAGCCCTGGCCCTCTTTCCCAGCCTATCTCTTCTGAAAAGCCTGTAACCCTCGATTGAAGTGTTCTGGTTGTGTGATTCGTCCCACCACATTTCTGTGATAGGAATTAGGTCATAGTTTTCTAATTGCACCGGGGTTTACAATTCCTCCTGCTTGTTTCCCATGCTGCATGCATTGGTGTAGAGGCTCTTCAGCGGGGCTATCGATCACATTACCTTTTCAGAGGAACCACTCCTAATTCCTTTGGGACAATTCACAGGTATTTCCCTGTTGCTTCCTAGAGTGACAATGTTTCCAGGTTCTCCTCCATCACTCAGAGGTACATACCCTTCCCCCACTGAACCTAGTTGAAAGCTCTGCTAATTATTTTTTGGCATATATTGGCAATATGTATGGGTGAGATTCAGACTCATTTTAAGACAAATAAATTAAGTGTTTATGGGTTGATATTTACTCAAGAACTACATATCCAGGCTACCACTATCTTTCTTGGTCCCTAGCTGCCTCTTCTGGAAAGGCCTGTAGACATAAGAACTGAAATAGCAAAATACTACCTGTTTTTAGGGAAAAATGAGCTCAACTATGTACTGTACAATTAGACACAGGCCTAAGGGTTACAAAGTTCACTGACAACTCTGGGAGAAACACTGATAATTTATTTGGTCAGTAAATATCTCACCATCCAATCCATTGTACAACTATATAAACACTGTGGATGTTGTCTACCTAGACCTTAGTAAAGCCTTTGACACTGTTTTCCACAGCATTCTCTTGGAGAAACTGGCTGCAGCCCATTTGCTAGCCATTTTTTAATCTTTGAGCATTTTTCAAGTAAAAAACAATTTTTAAAAATGTTCTTGTTCAATGCAAGACAGTATTATGCAAATAATTAAAATAACCAAGTAATAATCACCCTCCCTAAATGAAAAGCAAAGAAATAAGCAACCAACATGGAGTTATAGGTAACATATTTTGCATGAGTTTAATATTGTTCCAATCCTTTCAAGTTCTGTCCTCATTTTAAAAACACAGATTTTCAGTGGTTTCTGAATTAAATAAACCAAGTCCATTCAGCTGTTGTACTAAATTTCTATTTCCAAAAATAACTGCAAAGATTAAACTATTTGCCAAATTTGTTTGATCTTCAGATGGATTAAAAATATGAAAACACATGACTATTTTCTCACAGGAACACATTTACATATATATATACACATATATATATATGTATAGTGAGGTGTTTACACTGATTATTAGTCCCCCTTATCACAGGAATACTGGTTTATATTTTGTTCAGTCTATGGTATATACCATCTCTTAAGAAAAGAACAGCTATTCTTTTTTTTTTTCCTCTCTCTCTCTCTCTCTCTCTCTTTTAATGTAGTATATTGCTCATTATGTTTCAGCTACAGTGGCATGACAAGACAATTCAACATCTTTCTTAACTTTTCACTGACTTTATTGAGAAATTATCCTGAAAAAAAAAAATCCCCAAATAATATGGGATAGTCCTGACTGATGCTTCTATACACTGCATATCAAAGTGTAAAAAGATGGGTTACAATCTGTTACCATCTCAGCTCATTGCTGAACTAGAATTGGAATAGCCTCACTAGCATCTGAGTGCTGTTTAGCTTAGAGTTACTAAAGCACTTTAGATAGCTCATAAACCTGTTCTAAAACGGATCTGCTATATTCAAATACAGCTAGTGTTTTCAGGCTATATTTTCATAATATACATGTGTACCACTACCTTTTCATAGGACTGGTATAAAGGCAGAAAAGGGAGGTGCAATGTAACTTAAGTTTCATTTAAGTTTCCCGTTCTGGATGTTTGAGGTATCCAAACTGTAGGACGAATTTCAGTATGTGCCTGGCTGGCTGACAGAACACAGACATTGAGTATACCTCAGAGTTAGTACTTCATTGTGTGAACACATAGATGTTGGCTTTTGTTCAAGCATGTTTGCACAATGCTTCTTTGCTCTTTCATGCTATGAAAATATAATTAGTTTAAAAAAATTAGTGGTTTTTTTAAATGATGAGTACCGTTAATTCCTGCTGATTAGCTTCCAACCAGAGAGAAATTATCATTTTAATAGTCAATTTTAAAATAAGGCTAAACACATTTAATGAACAAATGCATATTTTAAGCTTATATTGCTTAAAGATTTTATATATTTGAATCCCATTTGCAATTATGTCTATTTCCACTGTTTCAAAAATGTGAAGTCTTAAAGTGAGAGTAAATCTAGCATCTGTCTGCTTACTGATCAACTAAATTACCTTTACTGCTCTTAAATGCTCTCAAACAGAAACTTTTGTACTAGACAAGGCAAGGTGCAGAGTCACCTTTTCTGTAACAGGGGTTATGGACATCTGTAGGCCTATGCACATCGCAAAGTTCTCATGCATCAAAAAGGCAAATTGTAATGTGGAAGCAGGGATAAAGACCTGTGTTTGGTGATGCATCTGTAAATCTACTTATCTTTAAATATGCACAGAGAGAAAGAATATGTGTGTGTATATATATATATTGTACATATATACATATATATATATATACACACACAGAATGTAGTAGGGTTGCTATTATAACTGCAGTTCCTAATTAAGACAGCATTATTTATACTACAAATGCATGTACTTTTTAAGCAGTTTTCTAAAAGCAGTTTTTTTTCTGCACTGGGACAAGATAATCAATCAGAAAAGTTGTGTAGCTAGGCGCATGAATAACAACAATCCACCAACACATAAAGAATTCAAACTATTTCTTTAAGGTCTTTGTTACAGCCTGTATGTTCAGGAAAAAAAAAAAAAAGTGTTATGGGAGCTCTTTAAATTCAACTGATGTTTCCATGTTCTTCTTTTTTTGTTAAATGTGTCCTACCAATAGTCAGGAGACAGAAACTCAGCTAGTTACTGGTGAAAGGAAAGAAAATTAAAAAAAAAAAAAAAAAAGTCATGCCTATAAAATTACTTTGCATGTATCACTGTTTTTGGACGTCAGGCAGCAGACAAAAGGCACAGGCTGAGTACATTCTGCTAATCAATATCCCATCCTCTTAAATAGGAAAAACTCCCCCATCCTCAAACCAGAAACCATTACTGTTTATGACAGCAAGAATCAGGTAACTCTAGGACTATACTTAAAACTAGTACAGGCTTTGATATAGGGCATACTGTCCCTTTCCATGTAGGGATGCAGCATCTGATTCATAAAATTCTTCTCTGCACATCCCCTATAAGATTAGTTTTCATTAGAGCCACATTAAGGTTAAATGTCATAGAAAAAAGATCTGTTCTCATAAATTCCTGGAGGGCAGAAATTCCTTTATGTTCATAAAGTAACATTGAGAAATAATTATTCATGTCTAAAAACAAGCTATGGGGAAAACAAACAAACAAACAAAAACCTCCCTAAAAGCTCAAGAAAATTTTACTAAATATATATGAAAGAATGCCTCCTAGAAGACAAAAGCAACAAACTTTTTTTTTTTTAAAGTATTTCTTCAATATGTTTCAATCAAACATCATAATGTTTTGATCAACTGCGTAAATATTTTGGTGCCCTGAAGTCTGTTTTGTTGTTGTTGTTGTTGTTGTTTTTGATTGCCAGAGATATGAAATAAGAAGTATGTACAGAGAAAATTTGTTTTGTGTATAAAACAAGAGTGTATTAGCTTTAACTACAAGTCAAAAGTAAATGTAAGGAAGCGAAATGACAGCTGGGAAAAGAAAGGTGCTCAGGGAAGTGATACTGCTGCACAGGTATCCATCTTAATTTGCTGCAGTTTTCCCACCTATGTTTTCAGAGTAATCAGGAACAGCAAGAGGCAAAACTACTGGACTATTCAAGAGAAGAAATTGTTTCATCAGGTAAAAATGGTAACACAATGTTTTATAGATTAATAGGGATGAACATTGTGCAGTACTTTTGTGGCTCTGCAAGTCCGTTGTGTCTATAAACTCTCAGCGTAGCAGAGAGCTAACGTATATTTTCAAGGTACAGAGATTTTTAAGTCTGTCCTTCATGCTATCTATAATTGTTTACAAGAAATACCTGTTATAAATTATTTAAGGCAAACCAGTTTATACAGAAGCTATTCATTGTACATTAATTTTAACCAAGAGTTAACACAATATCAAAAGGCATCAGGTCAATAGCCTAAAGTTCTGTTTGGCCCTTTTCCAGAAAGAGAAAAACAGAAAAATGTTATTATTGCTATATCATGTATATGTATATTTCCATATAAAATATCATTATTCAGGTATTCAGTATCAGAAGAATAATGACTTCATATCTTTTAAAAGGCACAAGTCACTTGAAGCCAGTATTTTTGACTTGTCTACTAGAAATTGAAAAAAAAATGAAGTACTAATATTATTTTTGCTAGTCATCTTTAACTTCACAGAATCATACAATCACAGAATCATTTAGGTTGGAAGAGACCTCCAAGATCACTTAGTCCAACCTATGACNTAATACAAACAACTTACTCTAATTGTTTTATTCAATTAAAATATATTTTAAAATATGTATATGACAATTATTAGGGTTTTTTTTTTTTTGGTTTGTTTGTTTGTTTGTTTGTGGTGGTGGAAAGTACCTAGTATTCATTCCAGTAACAGTACACTACAGGAAAACACAATGAGAGATTTATCTTTTGAGCTGCGCTAGTAATAAAACCTGATTAGCAAAGCAAAATAGCCAAAATAACAAAATGTCAGACACTGATTATTACTGATTTTTATTGAGGAATATCAAATGGGCTGATAATGGGCTTGGGAATGTAAAAAAAAAAAAAAAAAAAAACACCAGGTAAAGTTTTTGATCTTTAGGTGCTTTTTGCTTATA
Source organism: Anseranas semipalmata (assembly GCA_013399115.1). Lineage (NCBI taxonomy): Eukaryota > Metazoa > Chordata > Aves > Anseriformes > Anseranatidae > Anseranas > Anseranas semipalmata. The sequence goes on from VXAA01007385.1 coordinate 38,578, forward strand.
GCGAATAAAATATAATTTGAAAGAGGAAAGGGAGAGAAAAATAATAGATGAGACTAATGATTATCTGTTTACAGTAGTACTCTGCTGTACATAGACATGCTGAATTAAACAATGATGTGTTTTAAAATATAACATTATACTTTACATATAGTGCTAAGCTATGTTGTTATGATTAACCAGAATCATGGATCTCTCTTGCCTTCAGAATAAGTACATACTGTCAGATTTTTGAAGCAGAATTGCTTTGTGTGCTTCTAACATGCAGAAAAGAATAATCAGAATTATCTGTAACAGCATCTGCATGTTCTTTCCAATTTTTGCTGTGCTCTGCCAGACAAAATAGTTTCCTCTTTTCAAGGAAAGCAAATCCACATCCTCCTCCTTCACAGAAGAATATCTCTGCATTAGATTTTTCTACTCTCCTGTGCACTATAAATTTAGAAATAGATAACCACCAGACATCTAAAGGAGGTAGGAATCCTTGTTTCTTTCTTTTTTCTTTTTTCTTTTTTTATTTTTTTCTGCTGTTCTCCTTCCATGTTAGAGAAATTGCAGCTCTAACCTGTAATATTTATATTGCAGTTGTACCTCAATGTTAAAGTCAGAATCAGCGGTTCTTTACGGCAGCTCTCCTGCAGGGCTATGAAAACTAAGCTTATGGCTAAAGAGCGATGTCTGGACAAACTAAAACTACAGTTGTACAGGAATACACTAAACATTGAAAAGGTTCGTTTTCCTGCAAATATCATCATACAGTTTAGATAGGAGAGTTTATGTTTTCAGTAATATTGATTGCTTACAGAAGGCTGAAATAGATCAGCATTTACTAACACGCAATATGTTTAAGATGCCATTCCCTGGGAGCTTAGAGTTTATATACATACATACATATGTGGATAGATAGGTAGACAGATAGTAGGCATATTTCAATTTTTGCAGATCAAATGAAAATAACTTACAGTATAAATAACATGAAGTACCAAGATTTATTTTTGTTTGGAGTTTTTTATGATTTTGTCAGGGGGAACACTGGCTGTCTTCACATATTTTTACAAATGCTTCAAGTGAATGATAAATGAATATCTGAATCACTCGGTATGCAGATAATGAAAATGTCCTTTCATTGTACACATACAGGAGTTAATACATTTTCTTTTTAAGGTACTGGACTATTTTGCCAGTCAGTTTAATATATTAATGTTTAGTATACTGGATACTCATCTTTATCACAAAATTAAATAACTTGGGTTGTTTATTAATATTTTTTTCCATAAAATTGCAACTACATAATGCATTTCATGTTAATATATTTTCCTATGTGACTACACCTTCATTAAAACAGACCCTCTGATGTTAAATGATAACAGTGTTTCTTAACAATATCACTCAGAAATGATAGTAACTCTAGAAACAAACAATTTTCTGTTTAACACAAGTGTAAGTGTCAAACGCAACAGTATTTGGGGTCACACACAACAAGTGCAGGAGTCAAACATAACAAGTTGTTGTGCTTTAACCTGGCAGGCAGATAAAGACAGTATAATAGGACAGAAAAGGAAGGGAAAATAATAAAAATAATGATAAAAGAATATACAAAGCAAGTGATGCACAATGCAATTGCTCACCACCTGCTGACCGATGCCCATCCCATCCCTGAGCAGTGGCCCCCCAAGTTTATTGCTGAGCATGATGTCATATGGTATGGGATATCTCTTTGGCCAATTTGGGTCTGCTGTTCTGGTTCTGTCCCCTCCCAGCTCCTTGTGTACCCCAGCGTCCTCACTGGCAGGGCAGCACGAGAAGCTGAAAAGTCCTTGGCTCTGTGTAAGCACTGCTCTGTAACAACTAAAAACATCAGTGTGTTATCAGCATTATTCTCATCCTGAATTCAAAAGACATCACAATACCAGCTACTAGGAAGAAAATTAAGTCTATCCCAGCAGAAACCAGGACACAAGTGTAAGTGGAAATACAGTTTTCCATTACGTGCTGTTGATATTTGTGGTCATTCTAGGCCTCTCAAAAACGAATTGTTCAAAACCTCATCTTGCAATGATTTAACAACATGAATTCTTCTCCGCATTGTAGAAATTGTCAAAAGAATAAACAACACAGGTATAACTGAGCTTTTGTTTTGATACTACAAAAATTGCAAATAAGAGGCTCTGAGATACGTATATATTTATCAGACTTACAGTAGGTGAATTCTCTGTAATTTTCATTAATTAGTGCTTTTTTGTTTGCGGGAAAGTTCATTTTTAAATAAATATGTTCACTATTCAAAATTCATGCCTTCAAATTTTTTTGCTAACGAGTTCATCCTCTGACATAAAGTAATCAAAATAGTCTGATATCTGACAATATGCCAAGCAAGCATTTGTACAACTACTTAAGTCAATATTTTTCAATATATAGGACAAATAAGACTCACACTGGCGTTCCTATACTGATATTGCTACATCACTGTGTTCAGTGCGGGGGGCTCAGTTATATTTAAAAATCTTTTTAAGGTCCATTATCTTTTTGTACAAACATTTCTCTGAAATCATCTCAGTAATTTAGAATCCTTCATCCTCAAAACATAGCTGCTAATGGGATCCAAAGAAAAGCCAAGCAATACTATTCAATAGACTTTTAGATAACAGAAACACAAATGCTAATACTCAGAAATAAAAAATAAAAATAAATATTCAGATATATTCAGTGAAAATAAATTCATTATATATTCTTATGTGGGATTCATCTGGTCAAATGTATATATTCAGTGTTAGAGTGCTATTCACTTCTTCCTAAGGTAGTCATCTAAAGATGCATCGCACTGCAAAAAGTGTTTATTTCCCTCTACCGATTTAAAAGGAATCTTCAGGTGACTAGCTCAGATTTAAATATTTGTATTGTAGACAACTAAATTTAAGTGGGAAAAATTATACTTCCAGATACTACTTTTAATAAGGGAACTCCTTGAGATATCACTAAAAAGTGGGAAGTTATTCCTGGAAAATATTGAGATTCTGTCAAACATTTTTTCCAAATACTTAAGGCACACTCAAGCACATGCAACTGATCTGTGTTTGAGACTGGACAATGAGTGGTGCTTCTTAGTTCTTACCTTTTTCATTATGCTCTTATGGGAAGTATTTGACTGGGAAATACTTATTGTCCAAAGCTTTCACAGAGAACACATTTGATCTCTTCAGTCTACCCTACAGCTTTTATTTATTTATTTATTTATTGGAAGAAATACAAGGGACTTGAGGACTTTTAAGGCTTTTTTTTTTTTTTAAACTCTGTAAGATGCAGTTCTGTATATATGTAACCTATGCCTGTGTTTTGGGGGGAAGCTGAAACTGAACACAAAGCCTACAACAGGGACAGTATCTGAACTCCTGAGACTCTGTTTTTTCCAATTCAATTCAGGACAGGTAATCCAGTCTTTCTTAGTATTTTCAGGAAAAAAAAAAAAAAAAAAAATCAAATTATGTTTGAGAATATGCACCTTCTAAGGAACCGGAATGTGCACAAGGCCATGGGACCAGATGAGATGCATCTGAGGTGCCTGAGGGAACTGGTGGATGAAGTTGTTAAGCCACTATCCAGCATTTTTGAGAAGTTGTGGCAGTCTGGTGAAGTTCCCACTGACTAGAAGAAGGAAAACATAGCCCTCATTTTTTAAAAAAGGGAAAAAGGAAGACCCGGGGAACTACAGGCCAGTCGGTCTCACCTCTCTGCTAGGCAAGATAATGGAGCAGATCCTCCTGGAAACTATGCTAAGGCACATGGAAAATAAGGAGGTGATTGGTGACAGCCAACATGTCTT
>VXAA01007385.1:53498-74115 GCA_013399115.1 Anseranas semipalmata
TTTTTATTTTTATTTTTATTTTTATTTTTATTTTTATTTATTTATTTATTTTGCAATATACTAATAACAAAAACTCCAGTTTAGACTGGATCTCAATTTTGCAAACTAATGTTTGCAGGTAGTGAATAACAAAAATAAAACATGGTAATAGACAACTGTAGGATACAGTAGGGGACACGGGGTTAGAGGGTGCCCTAATGCTATAAGACAGTGGCAAATCAATGCTATAAGAAGATGACTTCATCCAGCTACTGCCACTAACTGTGTGGCTTTTAAACAAATCTCAGCAAGAAGGTGTCCTTGTGATATTCATGTAATACGTGTTTACAGCTTTTAAGGGAAGATGAAATCACTCACCCCCATTTTATCACACATTGAAAAATGTTGCAAATGGTGTTTCTAGAAGGCTAACAAATTTGCACGTTTTTGAGTAAATTATAGGTGATTAGCATAGAAACATCACTTTATTGATCACAGGCTCCTCTCCTTGATTTAAAAACAAAAACAAACAAAACAAACAAAAAAAAGGAAGCAAAGTAATATTGCAATATGTAGTTCATTGTAGGAGAGTTTTGGACACTACTAAGTTATCTGTGTAAAGGTGGTATTGCTAGCATCTAGACTGATCATCTATTAAGGACTTGATCCCAGTCACAGTTAAGTCAAAAGACTGTTGTGTAAGTAGGTAGACCTTCCTCTTAAACAAGTGTTCATCTACCACAATGTCGGGTGCACTCATACAATTTCTGTCTACATATAAGCAGTTTACTGAAGTAACAAGATTTCAAGAAGGTGTTTTGTATTTTCATCGAATATTGCCTTTAGACTTTTCTGCTGCATTTTGCATTTGACACTAAAAAATGGGAGAAATTTAATGTGTTAAATAGTGGTGTCATGTTGCTTTTAAAGTAATAAATCTGCAATAACACTGTTGGTTATAATTAAAATTGTGAAATTCTATGGCAACTGCTTTATTCAATATATTGAACAAAACCAGGTTTGGGCTGGGATAAATTTATCTTTCTTCATAGCAACTCATATGGGACTGTGTTTTGGATTTGTGATGAAAACAGTGTTGATAACACGTTAATGTTTTAGTTGTTCCTGAGCAGTACGTACAGAGAGTCGAAGTCTTTTCTGTTTCCCACAGGGCCTGGGAGTGCCGGTGAGTAGACTGGGGGTGCACAAGAAGTAGGGAGGGAACACAGCCAGGACAGCTGACCACAACTGGACAAAGGGATATTCCATACCATAGGACATTGTGCTCAGCAACAAAAGCTGGGGAAAAGAAGAAGGAAGGGGAGGCATTCTGAGTTATGGCTTCTATCTTCCCAAGTAACTATTATGTGTGATGAAGCCCTGCTTTCCTCAAGTGGCTAAAAATCTGCCTGCCAATGGGGAGTAGTGAATGGATTCCTTGTTTTGCTTGCTTGCACATACAGCTTTTGCTTAACCTGTTCAACTCCGTTAATCTCAACCCATGAGTTTTCTCTCTTTTGCCCTTCTGATTCTCTCCCCCATCCCGCTGAGGGGGGAAGTGAGAGAGTGGCTGTGTGGTGCTTAGCTGTATACCACTAAGTAAGAAATATTAAGACATATCATGTGTTTCAGCATTAGTCATCAAATACTGTTCGTAACTTCTTGTCTGCCATGGGAAGGTGTTTCCAAAGCTTTTGCTGTACTTCCAACACCATGATCTCAAAGGTTCTGAGACCTGGAGTCATATAGAGTTGGTTCTTATTCAGTGTATCAGTTCAGTGAGTAAATTCTATGTAGTGTTGTCTTCTACACTATAAACACTGCAGTTCCAGCTAATTATTATGAGCGTCTATTAAATGCATGAATTTCCAGTTTAGTACTACTGATTTAAATAAATAATAAATAATTTGTGTAATTACAGCTTTTAAAGAACTCACAGTTAATAATATCTTACTTGTAATATTAGACTAACAGTCTTTTGAAGGACTCCAGAGCACTTTACAAACTTGAACTTGTTTATGCAGTGTGATTAATGATTATTTCAAAGACTACAGTAAAACAGCTCATCCTCACATGGAGATTATGTATAATCTAATGGCACACCAAAAAGCTGTTACAGTAATCAATGACAGAAAATACTGTACAAATAAATTCTGCTTTAGGTTTTAGATAATATATATGTATTATTTCTCTTTCTCCTTCTCCACTTCTAAAACATATCAGAATATGAAATGTAAAAATATCAGTATCTCTTGTCTACCTGTCAAACAGGATACTTCTGACCATGACAAGCTCCTGGTTAGTATTGAGTCAATTTTGTTATTTCAAGACAAGGTTCATTTAGTCTGCAGTCTAACATTGTTAGTTGAGGTCACAGGAGGAAAACAAACCGACAAAACAAACCAACAAAACAAACAAAAAGAGTAAAAACACCTTTGTATGGATAAACTAGATTTTGTAGCTTCATTTTGGCTAGGCTAGAACAGAATAACTACCATAAATGTAGGTAATTTAATAAAATATAGTCTTGTTTTAAGTTCTTGTGAAAAAAATGTTTATCAAACTAACTTCAGAATCAAAGTGATTCTTCTATTTTGTGTAATTCTAAAGAATGAGACTAAACTCATGTAAAAACAAGTCACAAGTGTTCAGGAAAAAATATGAATGAGAATTGTCAGTAAATTTGATCTAAATCTGACAATAAATATTGATTAGGAGCAGAACTTAGGAGGTTTGCAGGGCATGCATTTAGCTGGAGCTGCATAATACACTCTCAATTTTCTTGATAAGTATGTTTATCTTCTAAAAGGGGATGGCCACAGCAAACATTTCTGAAATGAACAGCCCACATTTACCCTCACTAGCTGAGTTTGTACCTTATCAGCAGTATCCATCAGAGCTGTATTATTGTTCTGAAGCTATGCAAACTCATGTTTTGAGCATAAGAACTTCTTTAAAATGTAAGAGTTTAACATGTAATGCAAAATGCATTTACATGTGATAATGTCAGTTTGCTTGATTACACACTGTTATGTCCCTTTTTTGTTGATCCTATTGAGGGTGCTGTAATAGTTGATTTTGTGCTGCATATCTCAACATTCTGAGGAATGTAGTGAGCAATTATATTTTTCTACTAAATGGTGTATTTAAGAATGTTTACTCTGCTTCTGCTTGCAGGCGTTAAGTCTTCTATAAAACATATCGGTTAGCTACAAATGATTTTCTTTCTGCTTTTGTCTTCTAGTTAACAATTTTGAACATACTTTTAAACTCCCTAGCTTTAACAATTAGCCTTCGAAGGGCTAAAGGCTATCTTTTCCAAAGATCTGAGATGATGTACTGGTGAATTCTAAAGACTAATTTCTGCTGTTGCTCTAATAATATAATATGCACCTGAAGCTACGCATCAGGTCTCCTGCAATTTGTGGAGACTTGCAGAAAAGAAGGTGATGAATTTCGAAGTATGAAAATGATCATACACTGTCCTGGTTTCACCTGGGATAGAATTAATTTTCTTCCATAGCTGGTATGGTGCTGGGATTTGGATTTAAGATGAAAATAATGTTGATAACACACGGATGTTTTAGTTGTTACTGAGCAGTGCTTACACTGGGTCAAGGACTTGTCAGCTTCTTATGCTGCCCTGCCAGTGAGGAGGCTGGGGGTTCACAAAGAGCTGGGAGGGGACAGAACCAGGACAGCTGACCCAGGCTGACCAAAGGGAGATCCCATACCATATGACATCATCAGGAGGTTGGCTGGTGTGGGCATGCCTTTGCTCGGGGATTGTCTGGGCATCGATTGGCTGGTGTTGAGCAGTTGCATTGTGCATCACTTGTTTTATGTATAGTACCCCTGCACACACACACTTTCTTTTCCTGTTAAACAGTCCTTATCTCAAACCAAAAGTTTTTTGTTTATTTGTTTGTTTGTTGTTTTTTCTTCCCAATTCTATTCTCTCCCCATCCCACTGAGGGGGGTTGAGCATATGGCTGTGTGGTATTTAGCTGCCTGCTGAGTTAAACCACAACATAAACCCACGATGACTTATGGGTGTCTTATTTCACCTAAACTGTAGCTTATTTAGAAGTTGAAGAATCAGTTTGTCATTTACTTTTTCTCTATAATCCTTTTTTAAAAACTAATAAAAAAGAAAAAAAAAAACATTTCCAAAGAGACCATATATTCTAAAATACAAATCACTCTTTGGAAATACCATACCTGAAGCAATTTTTGTAGGCAAGGGGACCAAATTCAGATGTTAAAACATCTGTAATTTGAGAACTCAGCTCTGTGTGGTATCCCAGCTGGTCTTTCTGCTGTTGCTTCAGCTTTATGAATCTCCCACAGGTTCATGTCACATCTGCCAACCCTGTACAGAGATTTCAGGTACTTTAGTGCATCTAAAATTACACTAAATTCCTGTATTTAGTCACCTGACTTGCTTCATAAATGTTTACTTTTAGGTAATAAAGTCATCAAGTTGTTCAGCTCTTCTCAAAGGCAGGCACCTCCTCTTACATTCACAGAGACAGATGCTGAAATTTAACAGATTTGCAGAGCCATTCAGTTTATGAACTAATCATACAATCATAGAAAAATCATAAAATCCTGGAATCACAGGATTTGAAAGGATCTCTTGCTTATATCCAAAGTCATTACCCTTGGTTACAATTCCCATAATGTTCTTATTCTTAAATAACTAAAAATGAAATAAACATAATAATAAAAAATCAGGAAGACAAATGAAGTAAAACGCTTTGTAGTTAAAAATATTATAGCTAAGACCTTGACTATTGGAGTTCTTACAGGCTTACTGTTTCTTTGGTTTTTTGTTTTTTTTTCTTTTTCTGCAGAACTTAGTTATCTGTACTGTTAGAAATGTTTGCTGTAGATAAACTAAATCTTCCTGATTGCTTTTTAATCTTATTAATAGTTCTTTGGAAGCACCTTTATTCCTTTCCCCAAAAGTACTTTAAACAACTTCATAGCTTTCTGTGGTTTGGATTCAGACAAGAGTTTACAGTCTTCTTATGAAAAAAAAAATAAAAAATCACTCATATTTTTTTTCTTTTAAGGTATATCTTCCTATCTCCCAATATAACAAGATTTTTTATTTTTTTTCTAAGCTACACCCTACAAAGACAGTATAATCATGATTATCTGGTGTATTAACATGAGATTGTGTCATGCCTTACTAACTTAATATCTTTTTATGATGAGGTTACTTACCTAGTGGATGAAGGGAAAGCAGTGGATGCGAGGTTTTTGGACTTTAGCAAAGCTTTTGACATTGCTACCGTATCTTCCTGGACAAAATGTCTAGCATACAGCTAGACATTTACACAATACAATGGATGAACAATTGACTGAAGAGTTGGGCTCACAGAGTTTTAGTAAATAAGGTAACATCAGGCTTGTGGCTGGTAACTAGTGGTGTTCCCCAGGGCTCAATTTTCAGGCCAGTTCTCTTCACTGATTTTATCAATGACCAGGATACAGGAGTTGGGTGCACACTAGGTTTGCATATGATAATAAATTAGGAGAAGCTGTCAAATCCCTTAAGGGTAGAGAAGCCTTAGAGAGATCTTGATAGATTAGAGCACTTGACAATCACCAACCATATAAAATTTAACAAGAATAAGTGCTGGATTCTGCACCTGGGACAGTATAATCCTGGTTATACATACAGATTGGGGAAAAAGTGGCTGGGGAGAGGGAACTGGGGGTTTGGATGATGGTAAGCTCAATATAAGTCAACAACATTCCCTGGTGTCCAAAAGGGCCAACTGTATACTGGCATGCAATATGCACAGTATAGCCAACCAGTCAAAAGAAGTGATTGTCCCATTTTAGTCAACATTGGTGTGGCCTCACCTTGAGTACTGTGTGCAGGCATGGGCTCCAAAATATAAGAAGGATGTAAAAATATTAGAATGTTTCCATAAGAGGGCAACAAAGATGGTGAAAGGACTGGAGGGCATGGCTTAGGAGGAGCCACTGAGGATTGTCCAGCTCAAACTGATGATATTAATGGGTCCCTTCCAACTCAGGGTATTCTATGATTCTATGATTAAGAGTTTCAGGTCTTCCTACCCTTTCAGTGTATTAGTATACGGACATCTAGGAAGCTAACTGGATTGCATCACTATCGTTTCCATTGTCCTTCCTGTGATTCCATTGTGATCAACCCTTTTCCCACATTATTAGCCTCTTGAGTGTAATAACAGGCTCCCTTTGTATAGATAAGAACAAACCTTTCCCTTTTGCATTAAATGCATCCCACTATTAAAATGAAACTAACTAAAAATGAGTGTTTCATAATAGAATAGAAGAGAGTAATTCAGTTGGAAAGGACCTACAAAGACCATCAAGTCCAACTGCTTGACCACTTCAGGGCTAACCAGCACTTAGAGTGTAATAATAGGGGCATTGTCCAAATGCCTCTTGAACACTGACAGGCATGGGACAGCAACCACCTCTCCAGGAAGCCTATTCCAGTGTTTGATCACCCTCGCGGTAAAGAAATTTTTCCTAATGTCCAGTCTGAACCTCTCCTAGCGTAACTTTGTGCCATTCCCATGCATCCTGTCATCAGTTACCAGGGGAAAAGATGGGCACCTCCATCTCCATTTCTCCTCCTCAGGAAGTTGTAGAATGCGATGAGGTCACCTCTTAGCCTCCTGTTCTCCAAAACAGATAAACCAAGCATCCTCAGCCTCTCCCTGTAGGACAGGCCTTCCAGCCCTTTTATCCGCTTTGTTGTACTCCTCTGGATGCTTTCAAGAACCTTAACACCCTTTTTTCACATTGTGGAGACCAGAACTGCACACAATATTCAAGGTGAGGCCACACCAATGCTAAATATAGCAGGAGAATGACCTCTTTTGACTGGCTGGCTATGCTGTGTTTAATGCACCCCAAAATGCAGTTTGGCCTCTTGGCTGCCAGGGGCTGCCAGGGCACACTGCTGGCCCATGTTGAGCCTACTGTTGACCAGCACCCCCAGATCCCTTTCTGCTGAGCTGCTCTCTAGCCTCTTGTCTCCCACTCTGTACCTGTGTCCAGCATCACTCTGTCCCAGTTGCAGAACCTGGCATTTTCCTCTGTTGAATTTCATGCCATCGATGATTGTCTGGTGCTCCAGTCTATCCAGATCTCTCTGCAAGGCCTCTCATCCCTCCAGGGAGTCAACAGTACCTCCCAGTTTAGCATCATCAGCAAACTAATGTGCTGAATTACCAGCAAGATGCATCCCACCTAGTTTCAGTCGCTTACGAATGACTATTAAGATTTTCATTTTAGATTTCTGAGAGAGAGACACATCCTATAGAGATGTTTCTCTGGTTCCCTAGAACTGCTTGTGACCTTCTTTTGATTAAACAGGACACTTGGGATTATTTTGTGCAGCTAAAGTACATAGTAATTTACAAAGCACATAGTACATACATGTACATATTATGTGTTACTATGGTTACATATTTAAATCATATTGAGTCAGGCCTGATATTTTATATCATAAACTATATAGTTGACAAGATGGATAACAGAGCTGAAAACACTTTGATTTATATAAATGTCATTAATTGAATTTTTCCTGATGTAGTTTATCAAAATGAATTCAAAAACTAAGTTGAAAAGAGTTTCTGGAGGTCATATTGGGCTGGCTGATCAATCTTCTTTCATCCGTCTAAGGAAAACTTCATCTATTTTCTTTTCTTGATCATGTGGTCTATTTCAGGATGTGACATAATCTGTATTGGTTTGCTTTTTGATTGTTATCTATAAACTCTCAGCTTGCTTGCCATGACAAACGAAAGTTGCAAGCATTTGAGCTAGTCCATTGCTTTAGAGTGCAACCCCTCCTCTCTGCATACATGGTCTGTCCTTCCTGTATCTATACATCACAGCCAGGTGAACTGTCCCATATATGTGTGATCCCATTGATACCAGAACTCTGAAATTGTCCATGGATTTCAGATTTCTCCTCTGTTTCCTATGCTGTATATACCAATGTACAGGCACTCAAAAAAAACATCCAGTTGCACCATTTTTTCTGTGGAAATAAGTGAGTCTACTCATCTATGTTGTTCTGTGGATGGTACCTTGCTGCATCAGCTGTCATTGATGTCTCCCTTGATAATTGTTGTTTCTCTTGACCTGTAACCAGACCACTGCACTTATTCTGTAATAAGTAAGGAGAAGAAGACTACCTTTTGTGGTTAGAAGTTACAGGTTTTCATCCTTTTCTGTCTTGGGAGTTTCTATCCATTGCTCTTTCAGGTGTAGCTTGCAGGAATCCCTCATTCCATGAAATATAGGATTCTCCGGTTACTCCTCCCTGATGCCTTGTTGTCAGCTTACCTTCTGCCACAGCTGTTTCACCTGGCAGCTCAGTGCCAACATCTCCCACTGGTGAGGCTTCCATTACCCTCAATCCCTTCCAGACTTTGACATGCACTAAATACCCCATGCAGCCTGAGATTTCCATCACTACATCCTTCCTCTATTAGCTAGCTAAGGTTTCCAAAACGCCTGGGGCTATTACTCCAGTTACTGCCAGGGAAGACATGCTGTTGTGTGTGACTGCTGTTACTTCACAGATTAGCAGTCCAGCATGTCTCAGGTGGTGTTTCTAGGGTACCTTTCATGCAAACTGCCAAAATCCCTATTAGCCAATCCTGTTTCCAGGCCTCCTGAGCACTGTGACCAACGCTTAACTTAGATGCTCCACAGCAGCAGTTGAATAAGAAGTTGAATAGGATTTCTGATGCACAGGAATCAGTGTGTCTCTTCATTAAGCACCTTTAGCACATACCTGTACAAATAGTTGTTCACATACAGCATTTTCCTTTTCTGCTGTGTTTGATTTTGGATAAAATTATTAATGTTGTCATTTTTGGGCTAAAATACATGACTTTGAGCATTCACTAGTCTAGAAAAAAGGTTTTTCAATGCAGTTAAAAGAGACAATGTGTTTGTGTAAACTCAGCATTGTGGAACAGAGAACAGCATTAAAATTCAAAGGCAAATGTAGAATTAGCATTGTTCATGACCCTTTCATATTTATTTTCTGTACATGCTCAAGTTCATAAGTATAACATCGTATAAAAAGCAATTTGTTTGCTTCAGTGCTTGAATATTTATTGAGAAAAAAATAGGTTCTTTTGTAGATATATCCATTGACATTATGTAAGATAATCACTTAGCAAAAGCAATAGAAAGTGATTAAATAATTAAGCAATACCAAATTTATATATTTTTTTCTCAAACTGTGGAAACAATGATATATGTTTATGCATATCACAGAATCACAGAATCATTGACATTGGAAAAGACTTCTGGAGATCATCTAGTTCAACCCCACAGCACAAAGCAGGGTTAAGTTGAGCTGGTTTCTCAGGGTTGTGTCTGGTCAGGTTCTGAATATCTCCAAGGACAGAAAATTCACAGCCTTTCGGGGCAATTTCATCCAGTGTTTGATGACCCTCACAGTAAAAAAAATAAAAATAAAAAAATTTTGAAATGTAATTTCCTGTGTTTCAATTTGTGCCTGGCACAGGCTGCAATTTAGAAGGGTCTGGCTCCATCTTCTTTATTTCCCCCTCCATCAGGTATTTATTCACATTGACAAGTTGTGTATAAATTGCAATATGCCCATGTTTGTCTTGTATTGTGGGTCCCAGGCCAGGACACAGCACTCTAGGTGTGGCCTCACCAGTGCTGAATAGAGGGGAAGGAGCACCTTCCTTGATGCAATGATGACACTGTTCCTAAGGAACCCAAGATGCTGTTAGCCTTCTTGGCTTCAAGAGAGAAATGTTGGCTCATGTTCAATGTTTTGTCCACCAGGAACCTTTTTGGCCAAGCTGCTTTCCAGCCAGTCAGCCTACAACCTGGCTATTCATCCCCAGGTGCAGGGCTTTTCACTGCCTCTTGTTGACCTTCCCATATTCCTGTTGGCCCATTTCTCTTGTCTGTTGACATACGTCTGAAAGGCACCACAACCATCTGGTGTATCAACCACTCCTCCCAGTCTTGTATGATCTGCAAATTTGCTCAAGGTGTAATCTGACCCATCATTGAGGTCATTACCAAAGGCCCCACTATTGACACTTCAGGGGACCCCAGTCACACCACTAGTGAATGGCCTCCAGCTGGACTTGGTGCTGCAGAAGACAGCCCTTTGATCCTAGAAGTTCAACCAGTTTTCAGTTTACCTGTCCACTTAGTTGGTATTTCATCAATTTGTCAACGAGGGTGTTATAGGAGACAGTGCCAAAAGCCTTCCTAATGTCAAGGTAAATAGTATCCACTTTTCCCTCCTCACCGACCAAGCTAGTCGTTTCATGATAGAAGGTTCTCAGGTTTATTAAGTGTGATTTCCCCTTCATAAATACATTCTGATTTCTCCTGATCACCTTCTTATCATTGATGTGTTTGAACAAGATTTCTAGGATTATGTCCTTCATGAGATTCCCAGGGATCAAGGTGAAGCTGACCAGCTTTTAGTTTCCTGGATCCTCCTTCTTGCCTTTCTTGAAGGCAGAAGTGACATTTGCTTTCTTCCAGTCCTCAGAAACCTCTCCTGATTGGTATAACCTTTAAAAGGTAATTGAGAGTGGTCTTGCAGTGTTGTTGGCCAGCTCCCTCAGCATTCAGCTTCTATAGACTTGTGTCTACCCACTTACTCTAAATGTTTCCTAACCTTCTCATCCTCTACTGATGGAAAGTCTTCCTTGCTCCAGACTTCCCATCTCAGAGGTCTCAAAGGTCTAGGATTACTGAATACTGGTCTTTCCAGTAAATACCAATGTGAAGAAGTCATCAAGTACCTCAGCCTTTTCCATGACCCTTGTCACCAAGAGTCCTGCCCCACTTAGCAGCAGGTCCACATTTTCCCTCGCGTTCCTTTTGCTGCTGAAATACATACATAAACTGTTCTTCTTGCCCTTCACATTCCTTGCCAAACTCTTGCTCAGGTGGGCTTTGGTTTTCCTGCAGCCATACCTGCCCACTTAGACATTGTCTCTGTATTCCTCCTGGATGACCTAAATCTCTGTTGACCTCCTGTATGCTTCCTTTTTATGTCTGAGTTTTGCCAGGAGCAACTTGTTCACCCATGCAGACCTTCTGCCACCTTTGTTTGACTTTCTCTAGCAGAGATTCCCCTGCAGCCTATAGAGAAGACCATGATAAAGCATGTTGACCACCTGCAGCCCATGGAGGACTGCACTGGAGAAGATATCAACACTGCAGATGGTGGAAGACCTCAAGCAGGACCAAGCTTCTGGCAAGAACTGTGGTCCAGTGGAGAAGAACCCATGCTGGAGCAGGTTTTCTGGAAGGAACTGTGACCCATGGGGAACCCATGCTGGACTAGCCTGTTCCTGAAGGACTGTACCCTGTGGAAAGGACCCATACTGGAGCAGCTCATGAAGGACTGTATCCCACAGGAGGGACACCACATTGGAACAGGGGAAGAGCAAGTGGAGGAAGGAGCAGCAGAGACGATGTGTTAGGAACTGAGTGCAAGCCCTGTTCCTTATTTCCCCTGTGCTGATCAATGGGGGAAGGAGGTAGAAGATTTGAGAGTTGAAAGAGTGACTCTGAGCCTGGGAAAAGGGGGTGGGGAGGAGGTGGTTTAGTGTTTCTCACTATCCTACTCCATTATTAACTGAAAATAAAATAAATTAATCTTCCTCACATGGGTTTTGTGTTGCCTGTGATGGTAACTGGTGAGCAATCTCCCTGTCCTTATCTCAGCTCATGAGCTTTTTCATCTTAGTTTCTCCCCCTGTCCTGCTCAGAAGGTGGAGTAAGAGAGAAGCTTGGTGGGTACCTGGCAACCAGCCAATCACAGGAATTTTTCAAGGAATGATATTCAAACTGATAATCTAATATATTCATTGATATTGCTGACAGAAAACTTGTAAAAGTGCAGTTCAGTTCTAAAATGCGGATACATATAATGTAGGTGTTTACACAAAAACACAGAAAGGACTGTGTCAATATACAAGGTAGATGTCCATACATCTTGTCATTGTAGTTATTGGAGAAACAGGCCTTGAATCAAGTGCTCACACATACACATCTGGCACCATTTAAGACATTCTGGAATACTTTGAACAGTTTCCAGCTGTCTGAAAAAAAAAAAAAAAAAAAAAAAAAAATTTTTTTTTTTTTTTAATGCATCTTGTGTGTTTATTAGTTCTATAAAGAGGTTTCAAATAAATTTAAATGGACAGCTTGATCAAACATTCCCTTTGGCCAGATGGTGAAGATCTGTAAGGATGATCAGAAAATGAAACACACATTATATATGCAACATTTAAACAGGTTGACTAGTGCATATGCACACACATTCAGCAAGACAGTCTCTTCAAATACAGAATTATTTATTTTAGTGTATATGTTAATATATTATCACTACATAGAAATCTTTCCATGTCAGATTTGTAGGTGTGTGTGTATATGCATATGTATATATATAATGTGTAAACACACACAAACATAATATATAAAAAGCTGAGAAGTATTGTTTCTTTCTATAAACTAACAAAGCAGATGAGCTCCAAGAATAATGAAAACTAAGCCAAAGGATGACAGTAGGGATAGATAGGGATAAACTTTTGTTTTTTTTTTTTGTTTTTTTTTTTTTTTAATGTCATTAATTTGTTTTGGTTATGTTACATATCATATGATTTTTTTTTTTTTAATTCAGAGCAAGTTTTCTCAGAATTCATTATCGATGCTAATGATAGTGCTAAATATTTCCAGTAGTAGTGTTTTGTGTTTTCTTGTTAGCTATTATGTTTTGCCTAGACCAAATAAATATCTAATTTCTACTGGGATGATTAGAAGTCATGTTCCCATACATTTGATGTACCTATATGTTTGAGGAAAGTGGATGAGAACTGAACCCCACAGGCTACAGAGTGGAAATAATAGTCTCCCTTTATCTCACAGACTTGTGAAAGGAGAAGTATTAATGTTTATGAAGCACTCAGATGCTAAAGTTAGTGTCATAGAAGTCCATAAGAAAATTGGTAGTCCTGTCTTTAAACAAGAGTTTGAATAGCATGAAGTAAATGCCTGAGGCCAGTGATAGAGAAGTTAAAAGAAAATATGATAGCTTCTCATTAAACAATCATAGCCTGCATATGAATAGAAGCAAATCTTCTGGTGAGGAGGGGTATGAAGATAGGTGGACATGTGGTTAGAGTGGACTATACTGCATATATGCCAGGTAGAGCAATTACACTTCTAAATCCTGTGTTCTAAATCCTGTCATTTTCTAACACTTCGGTACTTAAAAGAATGACTTCAGTGGAGTGATTTTTCAAAAAAAAATTAAAAAAAAAGGCTTCCTTTGTCTTTGTACTGTGCATGCACACAAGAGATTCTCAAGATCTTGGATGACTAGGATCCTAGGATAAGACCTTTAGAAAGAACTATTGTTCTAGCAGTCTCAGTGTTAAAGGCACAAAATCGACAGAATACCTGAAAAGTGAAAGAGCATATCAGTGCTGTGTGTGCTGTGATACTTGGTATTTTGTCCTTTGTTGTTAAGAAATAAGTAATTTTAACAGGTATTGTAAGTCTAAATGTAATATTAAAAACTGTATAAAAGTAAACCACGTCTTTTAGGTTCAGGTTTGTACTCAGCAAAGTACAGAATTGTGTTAATATAGTAGCTATGTAATTTTCAGAATCTGAATCTTAAACTCAAAACTGAAGTAGCTTAACAGCATGATTTCTAGATAAACATACCGTGATTTGTTTCTTATTTTTAGATCAACATATCTGGGAGAAAAACATTTGACAAAGCAAAATGGTTAAACTTAGAAAAATAATTCTCCCTAGGGATAATTTGAGAGTAAAACCAAGAAAAACAAAAAGATAATTTATCAAACAGTAACAGCAAAAGGGTCAAAATTTATAAAGAAGAACAGTATTTTCCAATCATTTTTACTAGAAGTTTCAACACATTCGGTAAGAATTCTAAGTAGCAACTAAACATAATGCAGTTGTAATCACATATTGCCAAAAAAAAGTACTTACTTTCTAACTAACTGTCCAGCTACAATTAAGTTACTGACTGATTCCTTGTAACTAACTCCCTTTATTTCATTATTTTTCATCTTAAAATTGTATAAGTAGCAGTGTTTTAAAATACGCTTTCAATAGTTCTAGGTTTTGAATAACATTGTTCAGAATACGTAACTATGATCACAGGCAACTGGGATACTTTTACTGCTTTCATCTTTAAATATTCACAATAAGAGTTACAACCCGTGCAAAGAGAAGAAAGAGAAGAAGAAGAAACATATTATATTTATTAGACTGTCTTGCTTGATTTCTTTCTCTTTTTAATATGTTGGCAGGAACTCTGGTTACAATGTTATGCCTTGTCATATTTTATTAGCCAGAGATTTCTAATTCTATTTTCTCTTCTTTAAAGCTGTCATTGGTTGCTATAATATTTATTTTGCAGGACTCCATTAGCTTTTTTTTTTTTTTTNTTTTTTTTTTTTTTTTTTTTTTTTTTTTTTTTCCCAGCCTAAGGAATGTGTTATCTTTTTGTTTCAAAGACAGTAATTAAAAGAAAAAAATCACTTAATTTCATACAGAAATTTGTATTTAATAAGATACACACATACTTAGTTTTTGAAACATAAATCCTGCTGCCCCTAAAATTAGTGTTAAGTCTGGAGTAATATCATTAATATCTGTGTTTTAAACTTCTGTCAGCTAATCTAAGTTAGGTTGCACTTCTCAGGATCAGACTACTCCCTGTTCCATAGGTGTCAAACAGCAATGATCGATGTGGATTATTGAGATCTGTTCAAATATATTTCTATATAATCTGCATGGCCTTTTTACTTGAAGGTAATTAATTATAGCACTTATCTTTAGCATCACTGTCCATTTAGCAGCAGTGCTTTGCCCTATCTACTGACATCCTGTTCCAAATATATTTCAAAACCCCAGTTCTGTTTTTCAAGAACCATGGTTTTGAATGATTATAATTGAAAAATGATGTTCACATCCCTAAATAGGGATTCTACCAACGTTAATACTAAAATACAGTTAGATGGTTTCCTTAATCCTAGACCCTAGTGCTATATTATATCTGTGGAATAAATAACACAGTAGTTTCAGGAAATATTGTTAAATAAGTCTGCATAAAATATTTAGCAGACCTTAAAATCAAAGTGCCAGACTGAGTGCACTACTGATGGTAAAAGGGAAAACTTTTTATTCTTTATCCTCTTCTACTGTGAAGCCCTGAGCAATGAAAAGAAAGCAGGCAAACTATTAGTGGTAGAGCTTCCTTATGAAATGTTTGTCCTTGGAGACTGTATGTTTTAGAAATCAAGAAAAGTTATTCAGACAATGAAAAGTTAGTACTTAAAAGTGAAGTAGCTTTAATTTCCATATTGTTTCCACAGTTCCTGATATTCCTTTTGGTTAGAACCTTTAGAAAATGACATTATTGATTCCCAAGAATGTCCGCTTCAAATTAAGTATCTGTTTTGTTGCAAGAAATAGCACTTTAGAGAATACTGGAACAAGCTAGTCATACTTTAAAACATGCTGCTGCAGAAAGTGATACAGTTAGCAAAAGATCCATTTAATGCCAAAATCGTGCAAAGCTTTCATACAGCAGCTTGCTGAATTACATGTGGAACATTAAGAACATTCTTAGTTCATGCTTCAGAAATGCAGGGTTCTCATATGGACAGAATGGCATGTCTCTCCTTAAATGTCTGCTGAAAGATGCATACTGAATTTTATGGTGGTTTGTGACTGTCTTATGAGAAACACCATTTTGAAATCTTTTGTAAGTACCTGCATGAGAACATACTGGTACTAAATACACCATTTCAACCTTTTCCTCAACATCACCAAATAAATCCAAATTTCTATACAAAATTATTTGATAGACTGGAACAGTTATGAATTACAATTAGCATAGTTAATTTAAAACTGACAGTTTGATTTTTTGAGGATTTTTTCTTTTCTAACATGTAATACTCGCATTCTTTTATGTGAATTCTTGGTACTTACCATTAATTTATCTCTTTGTCAAAAAAAAAAAAAAAAAGTCCCAAACAAATAAATATAGATATTGTTTCAAGCAAAAGTAAATAGAGGAAAGGCCAAACACATTGAAATTCTTAAAGGTTCTGATTTTTCCAAAAAACTGTGCAAGTATTTACTTTATGGACTGAATTGACTTAAGAGGAACTCTGGGTGCTTGAATTGTGGCAAAAGTATGAGTCTGAAGGATACAGGTTTTAGGACTTTTTAAATTATTCTGGTAAATAATTGCTAGGAATGCTGGATTTTCATTTCCCTATTGTATTCTTTAAATATTTTGTTTTAATTCTGTAGTAAATTCATGTATTGACCTAATGCAGCTTTGTTTCAATGACAATTGTTTTTTGTTGTTGTTGTTGTTTTGTTTTGTTTTGCTTTGTTTTTATGAGAATATATTTCTATTTCTTTTATTATGTGATTAAATGTAGCAGATAATGCAATAGGCTGTCTTTCAAAGTAATGGTCAGCTAATAGTTTTTTCTTATTGCTTTCTGAATAACATATAATTCCTTGGGGAGGAACTCAAATGGTGTTAAAGTGTTATATTTTCTTAATGAGCAGCTTGTGACTTTATTAAATAGCCTGTGATTGCAACAGAATACCACCATAGCTAGCTGCTATCTGAAGAAAGAAACATTTATTTTTGTAGTTTTGAATCTAAATGCCTAAATGCATTAAATCCAAAAGGAGGAGAACTGCTTTGAATGCAATTGAAATTATGTAATTTCTATGTATGGATGGTGCAGCATATTATGAAATATTATCTTGAAATATGTATGTTTATAGCTTATAAGAAGGAACTACGGGATGATGGATGATGGAAAAGATGCTCCAGAATGAACTTAATCTAATTAGTTTGTTGAAGAAAACAATTTAAGGAGATTTAATGATAATTCATAACATAATACAAGGAAAATCCTAGCCTTTTAAGGAATAGCAAGATTCTGTGGCTGTCATTTAAACATATCCAAACTAGAGATAAGATGTAGATATTTAACTGTGAAAGATAAGTAAATAAGTAACTGTGAAATTAATATTAGTTTGTTTGTTTTTTTTTTAAGGAATGCAGTGAATTACAAATTTCTTAAGATGTCGATATTTAACTGTGAAAGATAAGTAAATGAGTAACTGTGAAATTAAGTAAATATTAGTTGTTATTTTTATTTATTTATTTATTTATTTATTTTTAAGGAATGCAGTGAATTACAAATTTCTTTAGAAGTTCTAGCTGGTCATCCACAAATTATTAGCTATCACCTGGAGAAATGTGGTCTTTGAAAGAGATCAAAATAAATAATAAAAGTATTTTATTATATATAATTATAATTATATTATATATAATAAAAGTATTATTTATTAATAATAAAAATAATTATCTGGATTTCATATGAAGGACTCTCATATTCTTTAATGGCTACTGCTGTCATCATGGTTGAAATTATACTAAGCATCATATGAGTACAGGTTAGGTTCAATTGCTTGTTTTACATGGAACAGTAAAAGGAATATTGAAAATCACACAGCAAGCATGTATGATTAGCATTTATTCTTTTTGAATTTCACCTGAAAACCTTACCTCAGTATTTCCCATAATTGTAGAAAGTGATTCCTTGGAAAAATGGAATGCAACCCCCTTGTATGTGGAGCCAAGAGTCCTAAGATGTTGTTGTTGTTGATGATGATGTTACTGTTTTTTGTTTGTTTTTTTGTTGTTTGTTTGTTTGTTTTGTTTTGTTTTGTTTTGTTTTCCACATTCTAATTAATAGTATAGACAACAGTATTTTCCAGTGTATGTTTACTCGCATTGTTTTTATATTGTTCACTGCTTTATGGCTTGCTGATTCAGTGTTGATTTTATCACAGTTGGTATTTTAGGTGACACTGATTTAAAATGAACTAGTTCATGATAGCTCATGATGTTCAGCTTGAGGTCAGAAGACCTTTAAGGGAAAGAATCCAGAGCCAGCAAATTTAGTACAAACTTTGTTTTTTGTTTTGTTTTTTCCATGCAGCACTGCATAGAGCATTGTAGATGTTCTTAGCAATTTTTCCTCAAGTATGGTTAGTCTTTTCCAGTTAACTACATTCCAGAATTTAAAGAACAACTATTTATTTGTGCAATATTGAACTTCTACATTGATGGTTTTTATATAAAATGCATTTTTTTTTAATTAATGAAAGTTTATGCGTTGTAATACTGGTCCCAAATTTTCATCCCAAAACATAATGAACTCTGTTTCTAAAATTTTCACCTTTAATAATTGATCACCTGGGTCTTAATTTTCTCATTCAAACACAATACCTATAACAATTGAATATGATTCCAGATACATTACCAAATATCCAAAGTTTTTGTTTTGTTTTGTTTTGTTTTGTTTTGTTTTGTTTTCCTTCATGTTTCAGTAAAGGGCACACTCAGGTAAACTTTTATGCAGTAAAAGGAAAGAACACTTGTAAAATCATAAAACATACGTAAATTAAATGCATATACTGATACTATAGGAAAAGTGAAAAAAAAAAATCCTTGAAGTTTGGGAATCTAAAAGAACTATGGCCTAAAAATGAGTGTACAGGAAGAGATATAACTGACAAAAGAACAAAGAACATGTTTACAGTTACTGCTAAATGCTTCACATCATTTATAATGATATTTTGTGGTGCTATGGGATCCCTCGGTGTTAGGCATATTTATTAATTATAAACCATTCCAAGCTGCAAACAGAAAAAAGCTATGGAGAAGATGAAATTTGAAGAAGGATTGATAATTGCTTATGAATAACCTTTAGAGGAAAAAGATAAAAATAGCAATGTATAACGTGTATACTTCATATATACATGTGTTAGAATATGAAATTATTCCTAAAAAAAGAGATGGAGAGTATATGGGAAAAAAAAAAAAAAGAGCAAGTAATGATGAGGAAAAGATGATCTTTTTAAATATATCTTAAATAAATAACTAGCTCTAGATATTTTTGTGAATATTGTGAAAGATATGAAGATGATAACAGGACCAAAATACCTTGTTACTGCATCTTGAAAATATCTTGCATTAAGAGGGATGCTCAGCTCAGTGCTCAAACTGAAGAAATGAAAAGAATCACTCCTTTGATTATACCTGCTATAATACTGGAGAGCTGGCATAAGGTGTGCAGAGGCTAAGTAGACAATTGAATCGAGACAGAATTCAGTGAAGAGAAAATTTCATCTGAACAGATTGTCTCCCTGAAAGTGTTACAAATAAGTACAGGTGGTCAAATTTGACATCCCTAGCATCTGGATGCCAAATGAAAATCTCTTTTGTCTATAAATACCAGTGGGAAACCAGCATTATCTCAAAAATAGCTCACATCCAATTATTTTTCCAGTGTATACAGGCAGTAAACTGTACAAACTTCTGTGTGTTTTTTTTTTTCCTGTTCTTAATCTTTTGATATAGATATTTAGGTAATTGATCAAAACTACCAAGGTGATCAATTTAAGCATGCAAATTTCATATTGAAACATGTGAAGTCCCATAAATAAAGATGGAATTTTAGTGTCCTAGGCTGAATTTATCCAACCTATAAAAGTACGGTCCACCAAATACCTGTTAGGTTGTCATTTGAGTTTGGAGATGATTGGAGTTTAACAGCTTCTTCAGGGGCCCAACTTAATGCCTCTATGCTAACACATGTAACATGGGGAATAAATAAGAGGAGTTAGAGATGTACACTCACCATCAGGGCTATGATCTTGTTGGCATTAGGGAGACGTGGTGGGATGGCTCCCATGACTGGAGTGTTGAAACAGAAGGATACAAGCTCTTTAGGAAGGGCAGACAGGGAAGATAAAGAGGTAATGTCACCCTTTATTTCAATGAGCAGCTGGAGTGCATGGAGCTCTGCCTGGGGATGGGTGAGGAGCTGACTGAGAGTTCATGATTAAGGATTAAAGGGAGGGCAGGGACAAGTGACATAGTGGGAGTCTGCCACAGGCCACCCAACCGTGAAGACTGAGTGGATGAGGCCCTCTATAGACAGATAGGAGCAGGCTCACATTCAAAGCCCTGGTCTTCATGGGGTACTTCAACGACCCTGATATCTGTTGGTGGGACAGCACAGCAGAGCATAGGCAATCCAGGAGGTTTCTGTAATGTGTTGATGATAACTTCCTTCTCCAAGTGATAGAAGAGCCAACAAGGAAAGGTGCTATGTTGGATCTCATTCTCACCAACAAGGAGGGGCTGGTGGGGAATGTGAAACTCAAAGGCAGCCTTGGCTGCAGTGACCATGAAGTGGTGGAGCTTAGGATCCTGAGGACAGCAAGGAGGGTGCACAGCAAGCTCACTACTTTGGAAGAGCAGACTTTGACCTCTTCAGGGATCTGCTTGGAAGAGTACCATGGGACAAATCCCTGGAAGGAAGTGGGACCCAAGAAAACTGATTAGTATTCAGGGATCACCTCCTCCAAGCTCAGGAGCAATGCATCCCAACAAAGAGGAAGTCAGGCCAAAATGCCAGGAGGCCTGCATGGATGAACAAGGAGCTCCTGG
>VXAA01007386.1:7493-29488 GCA_013399115.1 Anseranas semipalmata
AAAAAAAAAAAAAATCCTATTCCAGTTTTTAACACCTGTTTTTAAACCTAAAAATCGGTGATTGTAAAGAGTAAGGATTACTGTTCTAAATGTAGGTGTCAATAAAAAATATTATAGCTCAATTTAAATTAAAAATAAAGTGAATTAAAACCCTGTTAAGGAAATATTCTCATGTTTCTACATCCTAGAAGTAGGCACTAGGTACAGTAGACACTTGTAACATGAGGAAGTGCCAGTATGATGGTATGCTTCCATTAAATATCCAACAGAAATCACAACATATTGTGTGTGTTATTTAAAGACAAGGGAATCAATATTTCTATGTAAATTCCTTCTGAAGTCATTAACAAGTGTTTCACCACTTTCTGAAGTCAGATGAATTGTGAGGATTTCATGGAACTCTTTAAAGAGCATTTTGTTCCACAGAATGATATTTTTCTGTCTTCTGTATAGAAATTAGTGACATTTTGTAATTAATCCTGATAAAATATGTAGGTATATGTCTGACAAATTGAACATGCAAATTCAAATGCATTTCAATTTCTGATACACACAAAGGAAAAGTAAATCTTAGAGAGTTCTGTTATCAGCCACCAACCAAGCAATTATGAAAATGACTCTTTAGGTTATGGTGATGGTTTTTATAAGTATAAAAGAAAGTAGATATCATAAAAGCAGGTATTTAATTTAACAAGAAGATAATGATATTAGTTCCCATGAAGAAAGTTAACCAACTGTTATTATAGTTTTAATTTTATTGGGTGCACATCCTTTGAAAACTGAGGTATGATCCTCCACAGCTGTGTACCTTGTGTTGTTATTTTAATGGTTTGAAGTTTCACAGAATAATCAGACCAACTGAGTCTGTAATACCTATAGTATGAACGCTCATGCATTTATTCTTAGTCTCTGTGGAATAGCAGGACAAGTTACACAAAACCGTGAAACTTCCTAAATCAACTCGACATTTTTCATTGCAATCTTAGGAAAAAAAAGTCCCACTTCACTAATTGCAGATAGCATCCTCTAAATATTATGAATTTACTACTTCCCAGAAGGTGTTCTATAAGGATATTCATAAATACAAATAATGAATACCAGATTGTATAGGTAATATTTTATTCACATCAATTTAAAGGCAAAATATCATTGGCTGAGTGAAAAACTATTCCTACAGTAAGTACTAAAATAGATGGATGAAAGAGGTATGGAGACATAACCTGTAGTAGCTGGTGACTGGTGGATAAGGATAAGGTAATAATAGACAACTAAGGGAAAGGAGAATTGAGATACATGATTTTATTTCTGGATGTCATTTTTCCTTTTGCTGAAAAGGAAGTGTAACACAGAAAGGGATATAAAGGGTAGGAGGATGTCAATAAAATGACTCAGGGACCTGCAAAATTGGATAACATTCTTAGTTTGATTTCCTGCATGGACAAGCAGTAATTGAGAACTGGGGAGGGAAGTCCTACAGGAAAAAAGGATTGACCCATAGAGACTGGAAAGTATATACTGAAATAGCATTTTGCTGAAATAAGTAACAAACACAAGTCTGTGATAACCTTTCACTTATTCTTTGTCACACATGGTAGACACTTATGCACTTGTTCTTGATAGAACAGATATTCATCAGACAATAACATCCCCATATCCCTGACATTCCTATTCATTAGCGTATCTTCTACTTATTCGTATTACTTTATTTTCCCCCTCCAAGCCTCCTGGCAAAACAAGGTGGATGTGAAGTCATCCTGATATGAAGCCTTGAATTGGAATGTCAGGACCTTTGTACATCCTTTGTCTCATATTACTCTTTGTGTTGATACTGCCTCAACCAAAGTGACTTTCACTGTCAAGTGCTGAGTAGATGTGCTATCAGAAAGTCAGAGACCTGGCAATGAACCTTGATTTCACTGGTATTCGATGAAGTTCATTGTCTTCCTCCATGTGCAAGAGGTGACAAATAGCATATGAAAATGCTTTTTTATTTTCCAGGTGATACAGATTATAAGGAGTAAGAGTAATCAATCATTTTAAATAATGACAAAATATTCTTGAGGAAGTATGGATTATACCTCAGATAAAACCTTATATTCTTTGCACAGAATCCAAATATGCTGCATAGCACATCTAACTTGACTAGGCACTCAAGACTTCTGAAGAAAGTTTCACTCCTTTCCTGTGCTGATTGAGTTACCCTGTAGTTGTTACTGCAGCCTAGTGATTTAGGATAATAACAGTGACACATGGTATTTCTCACTTCCGCAGAAGGGAGAAACACTAGAACAAATAATAATGCATTCTCCAGTGTATAGGCCGATATAGTCATAGATGCACATTTACATCAAACAATTTATTTATTCTTTACACCATCTGGGCCACCCACCTTAGATGAAGTTTTTGGAGATAGCCAAAGCAGAGAAAGGCTTACTGATTCTGAACAGTGGCTGTGAGGGAAGAGCTCTCTCCTGGATGGGTGTGATCATCTCCTGAACTGGGACTTGAATGGCCAGTTCTCACATAACAACATAATAATCTGTGTTACTATTTATCTGTGTTAATCTGGGAATAATTTATTACATCAGTTTAAGAGAAACCAAATGATTATCTAGTCATTTGTTTGAGTAACACAGAACTCCAGTTGCTTGAAAATATTACTTTTTAATGAAAGGGACTGGACTATGAAAGGGACTGACTATGCAGTAACCTAGGGAAGTTTACGAGGAACAACTGCTTCTGTAAAGGTGTCATCTACATTAAAAAGTGTTTGAATAGTTCTATTCTACAGTATGCAGAACATGTTAATAACAAATAAAATAGTTAGAAGTCGTAGTATAAGTAAAATGTAAAAATAGTAAAAATAAGTAAAACCTCTCTGTCCAGAGAGGTTGTGGAGTCTCCTTCTCTGGAGACATTCAAAACCCACCTGGATGCGTTCCTGTGTGACATGATCTAGGTGTTCCTGCTCCGGCAGGGGGATTGGACTAGATGATCTTTCAAGGTCCCTTCCAATCCCTAACATTCTGTGATTCTGCGATTCTGTGAAAAGCTTGGATTGGTTAAAGACACGTATTTTCACTGACTCTATTATATGAATTCACACATCTTATTGAATGTTCATAAGGAAGATATTAGTTCCAACATGTCTCACCCACCAGAGCAAGATAAAACTTGATGGGGATATTAGTATCTCCAATGATGCAATGGAATTAACTAGCAGGAGGTCTAAACCCAGTAAGTGGCTCTGTCTTGTATACATCTGGCAATATCGAAAAGACAAACGGCAAAGATCTGTTTAAAGACAATTGTTTTCTCTTTACAATACCCCTGAAGCTCAGTGGCATATTTTAAAAACCTGTTATTCCTTCTGCCTCATTTTAATCATCTTTGGATAATTCAACTTGAAAACAAAAAAGCAAAACAATAGTTTTCCGTTTGGGATGTGGGACTTCTGAGTAGTTTTAGCTCCTTAGTGTTTAATAGGTTATACTGGTCTCCCTTGGAGGGACAAAGAGGATGAATGTTTATGGATTATCCTTGTTAACTTTCACCTGGTTAAACCCAAAATAAAAGTGGTTATTTTCCTTTGATGTTCTTCCTGCCATTAAGATATTTTTATTTGATAATTTTATTACTGTTGAGGATTTATCCTCTCAAAGGTGTCTTTTTCCTGTGTCATATGTAGAAATAGACCATGGTTTAGAAACAAATATAGTAAGGACTGGATGTTTATTGTATTAAATCAAAGGTATTTGTTTGTACTTAAATTTTCATTGACTGATTTTGGCAGACAAATTTTTAGCCTTCCTAAACTGAATGCATGCACTGAAGAGAATTCAAGGGTTATTTGTAGGGAGAACCACAGAAGGCTATCCACATGCACACAATGCATATTGTTAATAGAATGAATATTTTATGTCATGCCTTTCCATTTTGCTTTATATAACTTAGGTCTTATAAATTCAAGATGCAAGAAAAGTCAGTACATCAGTTCAAAATTCATGAAATTACAAATTAAAAAAAATGACATACTTTAGAGTATGAATGAGGACAGATTTCTATTTTGAGTTTCTTCAGAGAAGCACAATATGTAATTATAATTAGCTGATTGGCAGTCATTCAGCATGGTGATTTTAAAACGTTATACAATTTGTTCTACAACCCCTTTTCAGAGTTACATGACTGCTAATTTTAAAGAATGATACAGTTTGAGATATGTTATACTTTAGGGACTTGCATAGTTAAAAACCATACGCATTTTCATTTTAACTTGAATGTTAGTCTTTATGATAAGTGAACCAAAAATGTCTGACACACAATGTCAAGAACATGTCTATAAGGGGTCTGTTCTGGACATATTTATTCAGCCTATTTTCAGGCAGCTTTTTCTTGATTTACTGAGAAATAGATTTTCATCCTGAGATCCAACATCTGTGGTCTGTTGAACCTTTTTCTGTGTGTATAGAACATGTGGACACCTACCCATTATATGGGACTGACATGTAAAATTAAATTGTATTTAGTTAAAACAAAAGTTTGGAAACTCTGCTTTAGAAAAAATAGCTATATATAATTTATGGCATGCTTCAAGTTGTGTTATTTGTGTTAACTTCAAGTTTCATAAAACCGATCACCTGCCTACTTTTTCCATTCTGTTAAAGATCGGAATGTGTGGTTTAATAAATGCTTCTCCTGTTATTTCCTGCTGCTGAGAATTTGTCTCCTACTATTGATCAGGACTGGTTTAATTTTAGATTAATACAGTTTCTTCCTTTGTATTTCACTCGTTTCAGGGTTTTTGTTTTCAATTCTTTGAGAAGAGATCGAGTAAAAAATCTCATGTCAAATTCTGTAATATTTCAACACTTAGTTTGTCATCTACAGATGAAGTAACATGGATTGTTTTTGTGGGCTGTTTTCACTGCCCTTACAGCACTTCCAAAAGAGCTCAACCTCTCTTTGCTATTATTAGTTCCAAGTGTATACTTTGTTCTAGTGACATTTTTAAAGGACCTCTTGTGCCCTTAGGTATGTTAGACATAATATTTATCAGCTTAGTTCTAGAGAAAAGCACTTTGATCCTTTGGCTTCCGGAAAGGAAGTTTGGGGATCAATCACCAAACTGCAAAGAAATCCCTGTGTAGTAGCTACCATATTCTACTATTTCACTTTGCTTTACAAAGGCTAAATTAAAATTGTAGATGCCAGTCCTTGGGCCATTAAATGATTCATTTGCTGCACCTTTAGTTCCCCTCCCTAACATACCCTGTTTTTTTTTTTTTTACTGTTATTTGAAGATCTTTCACTGTGATTGTTGTAGTATTTATACAGCACTGAGCTTTCAGTAGTCCTCATGTCTCTGACCTAGGTAAGGGTTATGCTAAGATGATATATTACACAGGCTCCGTAACATGACATTTCTGCTCTTTACCAATCTTTTTAATTGTACAGAGATTTCCAAGGTTTATTTTCAGAGAAATCAAAGCTTCTCCATCATTCTATCTCCACAAGCCACTCTCCTTCTAGAATTTCTTCATCATATTCAAACAACTGTAGTTGTAGCATCTCATTAACAGCTGCACAGGAGCTAGTACCAATGCACAAAGAAGACTGTAGGAATGCAGCGGTCATGCCTGTTTTCTTTTAAAGTGTGCAGATAATGAGCTAAATGAGAAAATAATGATAACCTCATATCCAGGGCTTAGAAGATTCCTGTCTAAAGGGAAAGCTTCCTTGAATCCTTGACTGAATGACTATTTAATTTATTTTTTTTAAGAAAGTTATATAATTATTGAATTTCAATCAACTTATTTTGTGCTATGTAAGTAAGTATTCTGAAATTTCGAATTTGGCTCATTGACAATAATGTAAATCGAAAATATTTCTGCTAGAATAGATGGAATATCACCAGTATAAAAATTTAAGGGAAGGAGGACTAGGTCAAGACATTGGTGAATAAGCAGGCAGCTGAAGCTTATTGCTTTCAGTTTCTGCCTTATTTTCCTTTCTTTTTGGTATTGAGAACTGAGTGCACAATCTTTCAAAAGGAAATGAGTTGTATCCCATTTTAACTCATTGTTTCCCAACAATCTTCAACACTAAAGTACAAGAATAGAAGAGCTTCTGTTTGCAGGGAATGTTATATGATTTTTATTCCTGTTTCCTCATGCAGAATGGACACTTGTCAAAATATATTTTAATTTATATGTTAGGGAATTGAGAAGAAAGCTGAACTAAAGGAAGATATTTGTATAAAACCTCTCTTGCAAGCATTATCTGGATGCAAAATCGTAGTTGTACCTCTCTACACATAGCATTAATTCAGCTGGGTAACGCAATAGAAATTTCACAGCATAAACAACAGCAAAGCCATTTCTCCACCAAACTGGTTTTGGATTCCTTTCAGTGTAATTATTTTCTTGCCCTTTAATCTTACACTGAAACCTATGCATTTTTGTTTGATGACCAACATCTAACTCAGCTGTGTTCTGTAAATAAACAAAACAAGCCCAGTGTTTTGAAATTCATGTTTGAAGTTGTATTGGGTGTAGGTGGCAAGGTTTTGGTAGTGGTGGGGCTGCAGAGGTGGCCTGCAGGAGGAGATGACAGCCAAGTCTAACTGTCTCTGCAACAGACCCACTTCAGAGCACAGTGGAGCCCATCAGCAAAGATGACAATGCCCCTGGGAAAGCATATTTGAATCTGCAGACACCAAGGTGGGAGAAGAAGCAGTGGGAGGAGGTGATCCAGAAACTCTTGCAGATATTCCCCTGCAGCTTTGGAGAGGATGTCAGTGGAGCAGATATTTCCCTGCAGCCTATGGAGAGGACCATGCCAAGCAGGTGGATATACCCTAGAGGAACTGTGGCCCATGAAGAGCCCAAGCTGGTTTATCCTGAAGGACTGCAGCCTGTGGAGACAACCCATGCTGGAGCACGGGAAAAGTGTGAGGAGGAAGGAGCAGCAGAGGGGAGCTGTTACAGACTGACTGCAACCCAATCCTGTGCTGCTTGGGGGGCTAGGGTGGAGGAGGTGGGGGAGTTGGGAAAGGAGTGAAGTTGAGCTTGGGAAAAAAGGAGTGTGGGGAAAATGTTTTAATTTGTCTTTGTTTCTCACCATCCACCTCTAATTTAATTTGGCAATAAATTAAATTGGTTTTCCACAAGTTGAGTCTGTTTTGGCTGTGATGGTATTTGGTATGTGATCTCCCTGTTTTCATCTCAACCCACGAGCTTTTTCATATTATCTTCTTCCCCTGTCCTGTTGAGGAGGGGAGTTGAGAGAGCAGCTGGGTGGGCATCTGACAATAAATTCTGTTTAACTCTTCTGTTCTAAATCACTACCAGTGTAAGTACAATCTGTGGTTAATACTTAGAACTGTACCTTGAGATAACATGATGACGTATTCAAGCACAGTGGACAAACATTTTTTTTTTCTGGTGAGCTTCATTTTTGAGGATTTCATACCATAAAGTGGTAGCAGTAAGATGATTGTGTAAAGGACATCTAAAAAAGTATACTATATTTTCTTAAATACCTCTAAAACAGTAAAGATATGTACTGATTTCAGTGGTCCTGACAGCATTACTTTGTAGGTGGCCCCAGAACTTACAAAGTCCCTGTCTTTTCCTTTTTTTTTTTTTTTTTCTGGAAAAGTTGAGTAGTTGCCAGATTCTGTAAAATTGAGCAGGTACTTGTGTTAATTACAAACATAGCCTCCTCTATTTCAGCATGCAGAAATGTTGACTGGTTTATTATGTGGCCTGTTTATTCTTTTTAGACAACTAGAAAGAGTGATGCTTGCCTTGCTCTATAACAGAAGAAAGAGGTGTCAAGAAGAAAAAAAAAATTAGAAATAAAGCTTTATCAACCTTTACCATTTGTAAAGACTGATAACAAACATCTGAAAAATGACATGTTTGAGGTAGGAGTGCTGTAACCAAGAGGTTCAATAATACCTTTGCAAGACAATTTTTACACTCTCCACTTTTAGGCAAACTTGGAAGACCCCTCCCAGTAAGCAACTTCTTTTAAAAGCAAAGAAATTCTAAGAAAAAAAGGGCTTAAGGATCTCATTGGAGCTATAAAGAACTCCAACAGTTAAAATATAAAATTTTAATATGTTGGCTGAAGAGTTAGTTTCATGAATATTTTATTGCTCAATCCTATTTTCTTTTGCGCCTCTTAATTTTTTCTTAACATAACATTTAAAACTGTCTTTTAGAGGTCAACCCTTTTCTTCTCTGTCTGGTTGTTCCTTATTTATTTATTTACTTGCTTACTGCTAAAAAAAGCACTTAGAAGTGTGTCTTTGAGTGTTTTCTTTTTTTCTTGTGCACTCCTGACCTTCCCTTCTTTCATTATGCAAACTTCTCCCCTGACAAACATCAATCTGAGGCTATTTGTTACATGTAAAAACAAACCAAAAAAAGATTGAAACACAAACTAAAGAAATTGTATTTTGCTTATTTTTAAGGTTACCTGCACTTTCACATTAAAAAAGGATATTTTCAATTGCTTGCCATTTGGGTTGATATTTGCTATACTGAATGTCTGTCTCTGGAAGACTGTTTTCTGAAAAGTTCACCCAGGAATGGTTTAGTCAATTAAACTAATGAGGCTTGAGAGTACAGGTAATATTATGATCCTTCTTTATATTGACCCCTCTTATTTGCATGTGTCTTGCATACTGATTCTTTCGAACAGGAATCTGAAATTATCATGAGACTTTCATCACTTCCATGAAAATCTGTATGACCTTGATTACCGCACGTAATTTTGGGAAAAAAAAGAAATCACAGCCCAAATCTACTCAGCAGGAAAATCTTTGTTTTAGTTGCTGTTATCACCCCAAACACTATCATTTTTGGGTATCATTAAGTTTGTCTGAGGTCATCGATGATTAACATATGCAGTTCTTTTGCAGACTGAATACATTCTGTCCTCATGCCAGAGGTGCAAATTCTCAGGGAAAGGGTTGACTTTGACTGTAATACTGTATACTGTAAGCAACCAAAGCCTGTCTCTTATACTCTCAGTAATGTTCTTCCTCCTGCCCTTTTTCTATAAATTTACAGATATTTCAAGCAAGAAATGGTTACAAGAATGGAGAAGAAAGATGTATATTTTAATACAAAGGAGAGATAACGTGACTGTCATTGTGTATCAAAACAATAATAACTATCATATAGGTGGAAGCAGTCCCTTGTGTGCCTTTGGTCTGCTTTGCTCTCTATCTTCTCCCCTATTTCTGCTGCGTTCTTTGTTTTCCCTGAAGAAATGTACATTTCACTGACATTTTTAAATCAGGTGGTGACTTTTAGTTTTTAACTGAGTCCATGAGTTTTTTCAGTGCCTTCAGGAGTGCTCTTGACTTCTTCATCAAACAGTAGATGTCTCAGTCCCACTTGGAGGTCACAGTCAGGATGGAGTTACTGCAGAACAAAACATTAGTACATTTGTAATATTATTTTTTTCACAGACTATTAAACAGCTGAAAGCAACACTGGCAATCTATTTGATTGTAAAGGAGATGAGCAAAGGGTTCAAACTTCCAGTGTAAGTGGCTGTTGATCCTTCTGTTCTCCCTATCATATTAAGAAAGACAGTAATGTATTATCTTTCTCCTTTAAGAAGCTCACATTCTCATAGTCAGTGGATGGGAAATACTTGACACAGTTTGCTTGCAACTTTAGCTTTACAGTGACAGTTTTAAGTTTGGGAAATTTAAATCTTTAACTAAGGAAAAGGACTTGTATTTATAGCTTCAATTCATTACTACATTTTCATCATATATTCTAAGATATAAATTAAGCCCTGGGCAGTATCAATATGGAAACCTTTCAGGAGATCTTCATGAGACAGAAGACTTTCACAACATTAATGATTGCCTTTCTTTCTTAAGATCAGCTAATTGGTTTTCCAGTTAGATTGAGTCAGAAACCCTAAAGTGAAATCTCTTATTTCAAGGAAAGTCACACTGCTTCTAGTCTTGCTTCTAGACTAATGATGCCTAAATGACAGTGCCTGCTCTTATAGATGCACAGAATAATTTAGATTGGAAGGGATCTCCAGAGTTCTTTTGGTCCAACCTCCATCTCAAGGCAGGGCCAACTTTGAGCAGGTGGACTGGGGCCTTGTCCAGTTGAGTTCTGAATACCTCCAGGTATTTCACAACCTCTGAAAACCTGTTCCAGGGTTTGTGAATCTCACTGGGAAGATTCTTTTACCAGAATCAACTTAGAATTTCACTTGCTACAACTTATGCCTATTGCATCTTGTCCTATCACTCTACGCCTCCAAGAAGAGTCTGACATTATTTTCTCAATGCTTTCTCATTGGTTTGTTAGAGTTAGCAATAAGATCTTTATTTGCAATATGAAACTCACCAAAAAACTTGTGGTGTAGATATCAAACCTGTGCTTTTAAGAAAATATATGTTTTTAAATAGTCTTTACTGGGAGTAACTGCATTCCTAAACTAGCAACGGATTAGGTCTTTGTTTGTGTCTTAATAGAAATCAGCAGTTGCTCTATTCATACAGTAATTTTTAACTACTACATCCCTAGAATTCATGTAGTCCTTCCAATGTCTTCTATGCTTATGTGTTTAGTTTTAAGGATACAAACTAGCTGCAAACAGCCCTCAGTGACTCCTAGAAGTCATAAAATAATTATGCTCTTCAAGACTATCAATAAAATGGAAAGTTGGATATAATTGTAAGGGGCTGCCTTGTTAGTAGTCTACTGTGCTGGCATAATGCACATTTTTCCATATGGTGAGGCAGGACTCTTCCAATCATTACAAGCTCTCATTCAAATTCTGCCTGCTGCAGGAAATTAGCACTGTTCACACTTGTTTAGGCTTAATAAAAATCATTTTTGCTAAAGCACAGGGATAAGGTCACCATCTGCCACATGAAAATGCCAATTTCAAATGAGCAACAGCCAAAAGAGAGTGTCTTTCATTTTTAGACACTTTCAGAATAAACTTAATAGAAGAAATCTTAATTGATTCTGACACATATCAGACCACAGGATAACATTAACGTATCAGGTTTTCAGATCTTCTGCTCTAATTGCAGAAGTGTACTTTTAAGGCACTTTTTTTCTTATAGTGTTATGAGTGTTTCATGGACTACATTTCTATTTTCAGCATTGCTCACATTTGGGAATATCTGACTATATATAGTGTGCATTTGGAAGCCCTTCCTTAAAAATGAAGGCAATAGATCAAATTCATACCTAAGTTCAGTGATTCAGCACTCAGTTTTGATTTTTATTTGTTATTTTAAAATGACCCCTACAAGTATGTTCTGAAATATTTGGATAAAAAAGTTTTTACAAATTTGCGGCCTTTATTATAAACATTTAATTGTAGCAAAATAAAGTATTTATATGTTTCATTATATTATTCTCCTAAAATAGATTCCAAAGAAACCTACACTTTCTCTGAGTTATAAAGAGCATTTATTCTTATTTATTCAGAGTGCATACAAAACACATAATTAATGAGTGCAGGATGAATGATTGAATATGACCTTATCATGACCTGAGTGTTCTTACTTTAATAAAGGAGATTAAAAAATGCAACTGGATCTGAGGAATTGAAGACCTCTCTTACTTACATTTGGAAACATCTGCTTTTCAAAATTATATTCAAGGATTTGTAGTCTTTTAAAAGAGAAAAACAAAACTTACATTTGATTGTAGTTTTAAATCTCCTTAGTCTGCAAACCGTCTGGTCATGATAAGATTGTTTAATCACATAAGTATATTCAATCATTATTACTGTAGTCATTTGTTATATATTGATTTAAATATATGTATATAGTTATCTTTTCATGTTTGGGAAAATCAAGTAACCCAAGAATTAAAAGTAACAAAAAAACTAATCATTGATGGGTTTCTACTTTCACAACACACAAAATAATCCCAAAGCTACAGGCTGAGGACGGAGTCAGACTGATGATTTGGCAGCAGAAGAGATAAAAGTTACTTATAATAGCTGCAGGAACAAATAGTGGACAAAAGAAAGTTGGGACAGATTGTTTCCACATTATTTGTTAAAAAATTATAGATTTGTGTTTGGCAATATCATGTATCATACATGCACTAAAAAATGCTGGGTGATTTTCTATTTGACCAATGAGAACTGACACCACTTCTTAAATTGCTTCCCTCAGTCACTGGTGCTTTTGGCTCTATTCAGAATTTCAACGCTGACCTCTAACCATTTCCAAAAAATTATCCAGAGAGGTTTTTGAGCTGGATGTTTGCTTTGCTCTCACTGCAGTTTTTGGATTGGGTGATTGGAAGCATAAGTTGCCCTTTATCTCAAATGTGAGTAGCACATTTCTTTATTGATGGTCCTAATATTGCAGCTGCTGCAAAGTCAACTTCATTTGCTTCAGATTGATATTCAGCAGATATTTCAGATGACCTCGTGGTTTACTTCCTAGGTGCTATTCTTTTAAAAATAAAGAGCATATTGCTTTAGAATCAATTAATAAGAATGCAATTGCCTGCTCGCCTTATACCTGTCTATACCTATGTAAAAGTTACAATGATGATCAGTCTCCAAGCAAGTGTGCTTCAGCCACTGCTTTTACTGTTCATTACTAAATAGCCACTTTTGTCAGCTGTAGTCTTGACTGTGAGACAGTGTTTCTTAACCTTGTAACGTGTTTTTTCCCTCTCCCTCCTCTTTCTTTTCTGAGGAGATGCTTTTGTAGGTGGTTCTACTCTATATCTCCATAGGAGATGCTTTTATAGGAAGTTCTATTTCCATATTGTTCAATTCCTCCCTTAAATATATGGGGAATATAAATCCCAGCAGAGGCAAAAAGAGAGAAGTGTACATTGATTTTCCTCTATCATATTTTAAAGCCATCTGCAGATTTCTTCATTTATAGGAGAGGCCTTTTAAGCCTGGGACCAAGCTTGCACTTAAAATCACGTTCAAGCAGCTTGAATTAAAGCCTGGTGCCAGATATAGACTTTAAGTGAACTTTGTGGCATGACTTAGGTAAGAAAAAGGGGCATGGATGCATAATGTTCATATACAAATGCCTGGCTCTGTATGTCCTACCTATCACATAGGTGGGTCAGGTATGAAATTAATCATGTGCATACAATCTGCTTTTGTGGTAATGTCATGTAACTGGTGACAGGTGTGCCAAAGGACAGATGGGATTTTAGGTTTCCCATATTTTGGCTTCTTGTATATCAGCATAGGTATACAATCACCATATAATGTAGTAGATAAACTGAGCTGGGTCAAGAGATACACCGTGTGTAGGGATACTCCTGCTCTTAATAAAGAAAGGCACAAAAGTACCAGAGAAAGTAACCTTTTAATGAACAAGACCTAAATAAAAGCAATTATATTATGGTGTTTCAATGTAATAAAGTAGTGAAAGAGCAAGCCTAGAAGACTTGGCAATTAAAAATTTAAGGAAACTAATATGCATGTTTATATTGTTAACATTTCTCTCATTTCCCATTTAGAACAATTCTGTGACACTTTAGAAGCTATTCGACTGACATTTCAGTCACCCATGGAAACTAGATTCAGTCTTCTGCAGTCACAGCAGCAGCTAATGTGGGCTACATTTTATGAGTGTCTGTGCTTCAGGCAAGCAAAATTCTTCAGCAGAATGGACTAAACTTTCTACCTGGCTTATGTGTGTCATATAGTCAGCATCAACCACTAGTGGGGTGCACAAAATGCTGCTGCTCACAGGAACAACAAAGCATCATTGTACAATGTAATGAAATCCTTCCCCAAGTTAGTATGATTTCAGTAGCAGACGGCAAACTCGATTTAGTCTCTCCTCCTATTCACATTTCTTCCAGCCGTGCCAAGGGTGGCTGTAGCCACATATGAATGACAGTGTTATGTGCTAGGAGATGAACTAGTATATTGTTTCATTTTGTTCAGCTGTGGCTGAAGTCATTCCAGCTTACTTCTGGTTCAAGTTCAGCAACACTTCAAAATAGCAACTTCTTCTCCCATAAATAAAAACAAATAAATAAATAAATAAATAAGTAGAAATTACAGCTTGGAACAATTTCCATTTGGGGAAGAAATGGCTTTGCTTCAGCTGCCTGGTTGTGCTTCTGCATTAAAGAGGGATCTACAGTGCATTTTTTACTCAAAAGTATGGGTAATGCTATTAAGAGTAAGCCCATTTCAGCCCATCTTCCATCTTCCTTAACCTCCATATACACATCCACTGGAATAAACTAGAGCGGGTTTCATCCTAAAAAAAAAGAGATATTAACATTTGTACAGCACTACTTGTACTTCTGCTATAAAAAGACTCTAGAAATGGTATGATTCTATATTTAGTGGCTTCCACTTCCATAACAAATAGATTCATTTTATAAATAAATATATTAACTGCTAATCTTGTCCATCCAATTTAAGGTCTGAGAAGTTCTGTTTCTGCCTTGTGCTGTCATCAGCAAAAAGAAAAAAAAAAAAAGGAAAAAAGAAAATGTGAATGCCAAATTAAGCTTTCAGTTGTATCCTCAGTAACACTTACAGCTCTACTGTCTGCAATATATTATATAAGAGTAGTTGTTGAGTATCATCTTGAATCTTTTCCTTTTTAGGGCTGTGTGGGGCTAGTAGAAGTTTATTTTCTCTTTTTTCCTTTCAAAAAAAAAAACCCAAGCAAACAAAAAAACAAAACAAAGAAATCAAATCAAAACAAAACAACAATAACAAAACAAAAAGCCACAACTGTGTGTTTCTCTGTTTCTTAAAAGAGAGACAGTATTATTAAAGAACAAGAGACATAACTGGGCAGTAATCTGTTATGGAGACAGTGTATCAATGTAACTGGAGAATATTTGGTGACCATACTTAGCATTTTCTGGCCATACGGTCCATTACTTTAACAATATCATTCTTTGATGTGAGGATTTCTTTTCATAGCCAAGACCCTCCTCCCCATACCTAACACTCATTACAAGTATTAAGAGACAGAATTCCCTGAAGCAAGCACCTGTTCTATGTCATCTTTGTCCCAGTGCTTTCTTTCTTCTTAGGGCTTGGTATGAGTTGGGAATCCTGCATCATTCACTCAAAAGCCAGGGAATACATTTTGCCTCTTGTCTTTCATAAGACTCATTGTAAATCAGTGTAGGTTTTTATTTGGTGGGTAACAGTCATCTATTATCTTAACGTTAATGCACTGATATATGGATCTTAGATTTGGACATGCCCATATGAAGCCGGTTTATGAATTTCTGTCAGGGAGCTAGAAAACAGTAATCATTTAAAGAGACCATGACGGAGCCACTCACGGACAGTATGTAGGTAGGTAGTCCATGAGGACTACCTGCTTTCATTGCTTACCTGCTTTACTAATCTCCTTTCATTGACGCTAGGCTTAAATGGATACTTATATATATATATTTTTTTATAACTTTTTTTTATTATAACTTTAAACTTAAAATCCTCACTTGACAGGAAGATGTACTGCAGTCTGTTTGTCTTTAAAATCCACATATATTTACCTGTTTCTGTCAAAATCATATGATACTCAAACCTCCATGTATGCAGTTCGAGTATTTTTCTCTCTTTACAATTTTGTGTGAAATGAAGTAATAGAAAATACAAGTAGAAATTTAATACTATATTCTAAGGAAACATTACAAGCTCTTAAAGTTCTTCTATAAACAGGTCTGAATCACACTAATGATCAGCTGCTCAATGTAAGTGTGCCTAGAATAAAAACAGAGTTCAAACTTGAATGGTGCAATTTAAAAATCAAATATGGGTTATACATACAGTGCTAAACAAATGTGTGAATGCTGAAGAAAAGAGGAATACATGGTAATATATTACTCTGAAGGATTTCCTACCTTCTTTTTAAGTGATCTGTGAAACTGGTTAAAATTGAAGGTTAAGAATGCACCTTCTTCACATATAGTCCTACCTTCTGTGACCTCTATTTCTGACCTTGATGTAATGTAATTAAAAAAATATATATTTTTTAACGATACACTGTTAGGTAAAATGATTTTCTAAAATTGTAAAAAGTTATAAGGAGATGAAATAAACAAAACATAGGGTTAGAACACAGCATACAATCAGACGTTAAATAAACTTGTTTCCTGAATGGGAACCTAATTTCAGATAGGTCAAGGCATTCAGCTTAAGAATCTGAATATGATTATACTTTCTAATCCTTCTTCTCTGCCAGACAAGTGAAGACTTTAAGGAGCCTTATTTATACTAAATTCTCTTTATGTTGTTGTTGCTCTGCAAAGGGACCTAAAAATGGATAACTGTACTTTTCTCCACTTTAATATTTTCTCCATATTTCCAGAGTGGCTGAATAAGCCTTTAGTGTAGACAAAATAAAGGTCCTAAAAGTATAATAATAAGAAAGATTGTCCAGTAAAGCCCAACCACAGCTATAGTTCATGAAAAAAGAAAGACCTTTGATCTAAAAATAAATCACTTTCAATTACTTGTGATATGTAGTAGAGGTCCATCTCTGCTGTCTTGTTAGTTTCTCACCAGGGAAATCACCAGTGTTGGCTTTTTGCCTCTGTTTTAGCACAGTAGTTTTATATCTTTGCTTGCTGCTAACTTCCTCTCGTTTTTTTCAGATGTACTGTAGCAACAGAAATGAGGAAGAGCCACAATCTCAATTTTTGCAACATACATTTAGTTCTAAAATATACTGTCTTTGACAAATAAATTATTCAGTACATTATTTAATACTGAGAGCTCTATATATTGTTTGTATTTTAATTAAATGTAACCTAAATTCAGAACCAGTCTCTAAGGAGCAGTGAGAGCAGTGTTCTGGGTTTTCATTACTTTAGTAAATGTGAGTCAATTAATTGTACATTTTGGAGAATAGGTCTGTAGGGGTGCTTTTAGAGAGGAAGGTTAAAGACTTTGTTTCAAAGTGCCAGTCTATACCATCCTATTGATCTTTGGGTTGCACAGAATATTTACTATGTTGGTATTTATTCATTTAGTTCCATATTTATTATAGTCTGTGATATGATAACATTTTTTTCACTTTTGTTAGCTAATACAGAAAAAAGAAATGCTGATTTGGCAATGCAAATGGCAAAACATCTGTATTAGTCTGACAGATGTAACAGAGAAAGAGCAAAAGGACTGAGTGCTTTTATTATTCTAGGTGATGTTGTGATTGTGATATGATGTCAATTCTAGTTGTCAAAACAGACCTTCCGGAGATTTCACCAAGGTACAGGGATAAGGATTCTGGGGACTGAGAAATCTTATTCTGAATTTTAAAACAATTTCTATCGTTTACATTTACCTAAAATGAAAATAAAGACTACCTGTGGGGAAAAAAATGTAATAAAGTAGAACTCTTTTAATTCTCAAAGGATAAGAGATGGATTCAGCTTATTCCCTTTTAGGATAAATCTAGAAACTGGTGTCAGATGTTAAATAATTTTTTAATTAATACTTGATCTTGGAAGCTTTTATCTCTGTGGAACAGAAGAGAAAGCTTGCGTGCATTCCCATGGAACGCACTTAGAACAATATACTTTCACTTCCTTTCAGCACATACTTTATATCTGAGAAAGTCTTTCATTCTGACAGCATTTTTTTAAGAGAAAAAGTATACTTTTCTATAGTCTTCCAAGAGCTGTAAATCAATGGTGTCAAGAAAATTTCAAATTCAAAGTACTTTCTCCTTTCTCATACTATTCTGATTGCTGATACACTCTAATGACCTTCACATGATATCAATCAGAACAGAACCATTAGAATCAGTTAAATCCAGTCCATCTGCTAAGATTTAGCTTAACTATGCTTATATAACCTAATCTGTGAACCTCTTTCTTTTAATGTGTAACGCAAAAGTATGTGTCTTTTCTCTTGCTTTATCATATTCAATTTTACTGCAATTCCTTTATCAGCACAGCTCTGTCTCAGTGGAATTTGACAAAGGTTTTGCAAGAATAGAAGGTGAGCAGTTTTCTCTGGAGATCACAGTTAGATTTTGCTAAAGCTTCATACTGTAATCTTTTGATGAAATTGTGAGTCTATGATAATTGGTATAAAGCAGTTTGCTGAGTAGGAAACTGAAAAGTCAGTCAAATGAGAAAATGGAGCATGTTATAAATCTAGCTTTCTTTCACTTTGGAAAGAGTGAAGTAGGCTGCTTTAAATCAGTGAAGGTTTTTGAAACAAAAGTTTAACCCAATGGTGTTCTTTCAAAGGTCATGCACTTAACAAAGAATGTATGTCTTCAGTTTAGCAGGTTAGGAGCTTGTAATAGATACTCTTCAGGTGCTAACACTTGGTCCATTTGCTTTCAAGGTTTTGTGTGTGTGTGTGTATATATATATATTGAATATTGTTACGTCTCTTGACTGGAATATAAAGTACTAAGATATTTTTCTGCCAATTCAGCTTATCAATAGTTCTTTATGAATGTCTTACAGAGCCCCCTAGTTTGGGATATGACAATGGTATGTTTGGATAGTGATTCTTACTCTTTCAAGCCATACAGCTAAGTAGGATACTATCCTTCCACCACAGGAGTTTTAAAAGCTAAAAATGAAGAATTGGGATTCTTCAGACCAGTGATTTGTGTGTGTATTAATATTTATAAATGAAAATAAAAATCAAAAAAAAAAACCCTCTTTCCTTGTACACATGCATAAGTATATAAAATGTTAACATTAAAACCCCTTAACCATATTCAGTCATACTGTTACTGATATAACTCTAATTTATTCTGGTTTGGTAAATCTAGGAGGAAGGCAAACCGATATTTAAGTAAAACTACAAAAGAACTGAGAAAAATCTTTACTGACCATGAAAGATATACTACAGCTATTTAAGAAAGAGACTCATAACCAAAGCACTCAGTCCAGCTTGCAGCCTTAGAGATGAACAAGCGTAAGCAAAGGTTTTGTTATTATTTTAAGTGTGAAAATATAGAGAAAAAGCCTGAGTACCCTCCTCTTTGAACTTCTGTGCCTTTTGTCCACTGACTGTTTTATAGAAGACATCCCAGTACCACTGTTCCTATCGTTTCTTTCCTGTATTTTCCCACTGGCTGTGTCAGACAAGTATTTCAACACAAGGGAACTGCTCAGTGATGTGGTTGCTTTGTAGCTCACTTAGAGATAGGAAGATTGAGCAGCTGATGCTCTTTATTTTAAAGAGATGCAATCACTAAGTACTTATTTGCCACAACTAGGTCATATGAGACTCCTTTCTGGCCGCTTGGTAGCCTGATATCCCCACCTTCCATTGCTAGCCTTGTGAACCTGTCCTCTCAATTGTGCTAATCCTGGTCCCTGTCTGTCCCTGCTGCCAGTGGGCTGATGCAGCTTGCCAAGCCAGCAGTTTTAGGTTTTTATCTGGTTGGTTTTCTGCCAGTTAGTGAATTAAATGGGCTCACTAAAGAACCAAACCCAGAATCCAGTGCCAGAGACACGGGGTCTTGTTGGGATTTGGGAATTGGGAGCAATGGGAGCCTGGCTGAAAAGACTGGGCTAGATGGATAGGGAACAGCAGGGCTCCAGCTGCCTCCTGGCAGCAACAAATTATTAATTCTTAGTCCACTTCATTGATTTGTGCCTTCTATCTCCCAAACAATTTATTGCATCCTTAGGTGCCAAAGGACTCAGACTGCAGTCCAGCAGCTAAGTGACTGTTGTGGTGTCTGAGTACCTAAAAAAGATCTATACTTGACAGGTTATAACTTACTAAGAGAAATTATTTGGGTTTTTCTTCTGTTTACTTTTGCCCAAGACTTTGCTCTTATGACCTGTGGTTAAGAGGTGCTGCTTAATGTATTATACTCTCATAATATGCAACACTGACAGTCTATAGTATAATTCAGATATTCTGAACTATGTTGCCAATATTCAGAGAGGTGTATTTTAGTCTGTAATTACATAAAAAATGACCCTACCAAGGGCACAAACTTTTCCATTGTATCATGTTGGTTAACATGAAAGTTAGAAGAAATAGTTTCTGATGTGTTCTGCTGAACACAATAAAATCCTTTGCAATGAAAACATTTTACCAAGCTTGTGGTTTTATAATTTAGTGTATTATTCACATGCTAAATAGGA
The DNA here is from genome assembly GCA_013399115.1 of Anseranas semipalmata. Classification (NCBI taxonomy): domain Eukaryota; kingdom Metazoa; phylum Chordata; class Aves; order Anseriformes; family Anseranatidae; genus Anseranas; species Anseranas semipalmata. Next base: position 27,599 of record VXAA01007386.1, read on the forward strand.
AGCAACCAGTAAGTTGGCTTATTTTTGTCTAAATAATTTTTATATATGAAAGCATTTCTAGACTTGGAAGCCTTAATGTTTGGTAGAAAAGTATCAAATAGAGAAGCAGTAATTTTAATGCAACTTTCATAGTGAGACAGTGATCTTGGCTTTTAATATACCATCTTCTAATCTTGCCCAAATTGGTTGTACAGGTGGAAGACAAAATGACTACAGTAGAGTTTGCCTTGATTTTTATTCATTTCAGCCAATGATGACATACCTGAACTACTCTTACTCAAAGTGTTTGTTAGAAGGAATATGCTGAGTTCGTAGGTACAATAGGTGTGTTTCTACAAACAAACAAAAAAAACAACAAACAAAACCTGTTGCTATTCATCAGATATTCAGAAACATGAGATTTATTTTATGTAGCTTTCAGTCTTGTAAAGCTTGCCACCAGCTCTAAGCAAATTTGTAGGACTCCTCAGAAGCCATTGAATACTCATCTTGAGACTCCTCTAAACTAGGAGGTGGGGGAAGCAGTTTTTTCCTGATTTTAAAAAAAAAAAAAAAAAGTCTAGCTGAGATTTAATGTCAAACTTCTGGTTGCTAAAGTTGAATGAGGTGGATCCCACTCACAGGTCTATGTAATCTTTCAGAATATTGTGTTTTGTCAAAGTACTGATATTACATGAAACTTAGTGAGAGATTAAGCCTTTCAAGCAATAAATTCAATTTTATTAAAGATACTTTGAAATACTTTAAAATATACAAAATGTCCTAAAAGGATGTAAAAAAGAATACTGGATTAGGAAATTTTTCATCGGGAGAATAAAAATTCATTTGTTTTTGGAATATTTTTTCTTTGCAGTAGACCAATTTGTCATCTGATAAGTGGGGAAATTATAAGCACAGAAGGAAACACATGGGAAAAATTTCCAAGCCATGGTTATATGAAAATTGTAATTCTGTTTACAACTTTTCACTGATGTAGCAAATAAACTGATATGGATATGTCTTTTTTTCTTTTTTTTTTTTAAGGGGTAAATATTTAAAAATGTGGACTTCTATGACTTGTTTTTCTTTCAGAAAATAGAAGTTTATTATGTCTTAAGTGTCTATTGAATTAGCAAAGAATTTCAAAGATGGTAAATAAAAACTTATTTTTTCAGTATACTTGATATTACTACGAGAATGCATTTTGTACCTTACAGCGGTAGTAAAAATCCATTATTATTTCTTTTACAGCAATTCAGGATGGTTTCATTAGATCAGTTTTTCAGTTAAAGCTAATATTTGAGATAGATTTTCTTACTGAAGATTGCAGCTGAATTCTTCACTATAGCATGATGAATTTTGCTTTTGAATGAACTGGTTTTTGTTAGTGTGCAACAACAGATGTTGCTAAAACAAGATGAAATAAAAAAACTGATATAGCAAACTGTGGAAAAAGGGCTGCACACATAATGATTAGGTATTTTAACAATCTTGTTACAAGAGTCTTTCTGATACTGAAAGTAGGTTAAAACTAGAAAATTCTAACAATCTTTGCTTCGTGGGTATGCTGTTATGCACTTGAGTCAGCTTTGAAGCCAGACCTCACCACTCAGGGAAAGGCTTCAATTAATGGGTATGAATAGAACTAAACAATATGAGAGAAGGGCAGTCATCCAATCTAGCTTCCTGCAAGGTTAGAATTATTCTCTGCACATTTCATAAAATGTGTGAAATCTGATTTTGTATATCCCATGTATCAATCAAACTCTACCCTTCTTCCTATCAGGCTGTGCAGGAAAGTTTCTATTAGTATGGATAAAGTCTAGATTTGCTGTTCTTTGAGTAAATGTAATTCTGCTCTTCACTACTTTTTCTTCCTGTGTTTTCCTGTTATCTTAAGGACTGTTGGGG
>VXAA01007386.1:29512-78128 GCA_013399115.1 Anseranas semipalmata
GGGTATTTTTTCACATTCCTCCTAAACCCTTGTAGGATTATTTGACACTCTAAACTAGGATCTCATTTTGGCATCATTACTGATGCTGCTTTACTGTATCGAGGGTGGAATTGACTGTTAGGCATCAACTTTTGCTAATGTTTTGCTCTCTCTCATGATACAAAATAGTGATACATAATACAAATCAGTGTGACACTTCAGAAACATCTAGTCAATACACTGGCATTTACTATTAATTTTGTTTACAGCCACTCACTATTCATGAATTGCTATCCAAACCACTTCAAGAATATTTCTCAAGGAAGATTTTGTAAGAGTGTAAAGTATTAACAAAACTGCTGTTAGCATTTTGAGTTTTTCTCTTGCCTCTTTATTCTATAAAGCAAGCAGCAATAAGTCAATAAGTCAACAAGGCCAAGTGCAAGGTCCTGCACCTGGGTCAGGGCAATCCCAAGCACAAATACAGGCTCTGTGGAGAACGAATTGAGAGCGGCCTTGATGAGAATGACTTGGGGATTTTAGCTGATGAAGCTCAACATGAGCTGGCAATGTACACTTGCAGCCCAGAAAGCAAACAATATCCTGGGCTGCATCAAAAGAATTGGGACCAGCAAGCAGAGGGAGGTGATTCTCCCCCTCTGCTCTGCTCTCCAGTACTCCAGGCCGCACCTGGAGTACTGTGTTCAGTCCCAGCTCTCAGCCTCTTCTCATAGGAGAGAGGCTCCAGTCCCTCGACCATATTGGTGGCCCTATGTTGGACTCTCTCCAATATGTCCATGTCTGTCTTGTACTGGAGGGCCAAGAACTGGACACAGTACTCCAGGTGCAGCCTCACCAATGCTGAGCAGAGGGGAAGGATCACCTCTCTTGGCCTGCTGGTGATACTTTGCCTAATATAGCCAAGAATACCGTTAGCCTTCTTAGCAGCAAGGTCGCATCGATGTCTCATGTTCAACTTAGTGTCTACTGGGACTCCTATGTCTTTCTGCAGAGCTGCTTTTCCATCTGGGTGGCTCCCAGCATGTCCTGGTGCCTGGGACTGTTCCTCCCCAGGTGCAGGACTTGCACTTCTTGTTGAACTTCATGAGATTCTTGTCAGCCCACCTCTCCAGCCTGTTGAGATCCCTCTGGATGGCTGCACAGCCCTCTGGTGAGTCAGCCACTTCCCCAGTTTCATGTCATCAGTGAATTTACTGAGGGTGCACTCTGCCCCATCATCCAGATCATTAATGAAGATGTTAAACAAGACTATGGTACTCTGCTTGTTACTGGCCTCCAACTAGACCTTGTGCCAATACCCTCTGGGCCCAGCCATTCAGCCAGTTTTTGGTCCACCTCACTGTCTGCTCCCCCAGCCCATGCTTCAACAGTTTGTGTGTCTTAGAGTAGATATGTCAAAGGCCTTACTGAAGTCCAGGAAGAGAATATCCACTGCTCCTCCCTCATCCACCAGGCTGCTTATTTCATTATAGTATCTTATCAGTTTTTTTCTTCTTCTATGGAAACCCATTGGTAGAAAACTGCTTTGTTTAAACTACCAATTCCCTGGATGTCACTGCTGCACATAAATACATGGGAAAAGCTATCTGCCATTCATGATCTGACATTCATCCAGGCATCAAGAAAAGAACAAGAACCCTATTTCTAGCTCTGTCAGCAGAAGAATTACAAGCATTGCACTCACTACTTGTTTTGGGACAAAGCTCTTTAACTTGACACATACTTGCAGGAAGGTATACCCAGTAGATGATATATGTACAATGCTATTACCTACTGTTACAAATCTTATTGGTGGGCTGTAGCAATAGCCTTTGCAATCATATGCTTTGTTATAATTATAATTTTTGGTTTCCTGCTGAAAATGGACAGTTATTATATAAAAAGAATTAACAAGTAAATTTGCTTTCAGGTTTTAGTAGGTTTACGAGTATTGTTGACAATTCTCAAAAAAAAAAAAAAAAAAAAAAGGTATGAAACATTTTATACCTGGATTTGTAACATGTCAAAAAGAAATAACAATGTCCTGGTACTGTCTTTAGTTGAGCATCGCCTCTTTGCACAGAGTACTATGTTTGATAGAGTACCTTTGACTATTCCTCAGGCCAGACTTTTTTTCCTTCAAGTCCAATATAAAGGATGACAAGCTAAGTAGTTTCAGCTATAGCAGAATATATATACAACTTAGTATACTGATCATGTTTGTTCTCTTACTCTACCAACATCCATGCAAGTCAAATCTCATAAAGGTAATGGGACAGATAAACACTGAAATGAGAGGGCTACAAAAATAGTGTTAAAATTCAAAGCTGAAAAAGAAGAAAATTAATCCATGAGTCCTTAAACAGCTACTAAATATAACAGAAGTACTGATTTGAAGCGTGCATTTTTTTGTCAGAACTTCAGATACAGATTGTCACTTCAGTACAAACTATTTCCATGCATATTATACTCTTCTGTATATTCTCCTAAAAAGTGTTACAATTGAAAAAAATGGTTTGAAATTCTCTTCAGTAATAGAATTATTCTTTATTCATTGTTATGTACTACTTCTTTGCTAGAATAGATCGTAAACACTACTTCTCTTACTACGATCTACAGTCACGAATCTGTTCAGACTTTTACCAGATTTTATCAAGTATAAAAGAATAAGTTTTACAAAGAATTTTTAAGAAATCTGCCTACTTACAAGTTTTCATTTCTGTTTTGCTTTCCAATGGCTTTAAAAAGAATAATCATGAGACCCCAAACTAAGATTATACAGCCAGCTTGTACAGGAGAAATGAAAGTTGATCAGAAACCACTCTTACACACATTTGGTGGTAAAAAAAATAAAAATTTACTTTCTTTATGTAGAAACAAACATGGACATTTCTGTTTTTCTTTCCTTCCAAATTCAAAAATTGCATACAATATTCAATGACTACTGTCTAAGCAAACTTCCATGCCAGTGTGTATTTTCAGCTCCAAGTCATTTGGAAAGCCTTTCATTAGTTAGACAGAAGTATTTCATATTAAACAAAGTTTGCCCATCAAATATAATGTGAAAAAAAATTATACTACTCTTCTCCAAATAGAGAAAGCATATTTCAGTCTTCCTAAAAGTAACCTTGGGATGCTTGTGTCATTTCATGAAATGGTATGGAACAAACACAGCAGACATTTGTTCTTGTTACACGTTCTGATCCAGAAAGCCCTGGCACCATGCTTAAAGTTTTGGCAAACTTAATGGTAAGTGTTCCAGGCAGTTATGCTGAACTGATTGAGATTACAAAGTTTTCTTTTTTCTTTTTCCTAAATTAAATAGATCCCTCTTCATTCTCTGATATTCTTCTACTATGTGGTAATAAACTTATTTTAGACTCTGTATTATAAGATCAGTCTCAGATTTCTTGCTTACCACCCAAAATCATACAATTCAGCTAGACCTTAAATCCCAAGCACATTCTTTCTTTTTTTCTTTTTTTTTTTTTCCTGGACTGTTGAACATAGATATGGATATTTTTAATTGGAAACTGAGAATTTTTATTCTGGTTACAGAATTCCTCTTTAATTTTTTTTTTTTTTTTTTTTTTTGAGACAGGATTTGTATATGAACTAATCTAATACTTGTATACACTGCTTAGGAAAAATATCAGCTCTGGATATCCAGCTACAATTAATCAATACAACAGAAGTGACTAGTTTTTTGTTTTGTTTTGCTAATCAATGAAGATCTACACATTTAAGATTTTTTTTTTCTATAACAAAATATTGCCTCAATAGTGTATGTTATTCCAAATTTAAATACTTGCATTTATGCACAGGTACTTTAATCTTACTTTAGAAGTCAACCTTTCTTATCAGCAAACACTGAAAGGAATACTTTAGTATAACAGAAAAGTTCTGGAATACTAATCTAGAATCTACAACATTCTGTTGAATGACAGTGTGGATCAAAGTGTTGTCAACATGTTGACAGTTTAAAAAATGCTACTGGAAGTGCTTGCTCAATTGTATTTGGAGAGAATTGTCACTGTTAATGTATTGTATTGCAACACTTCCGTGTGTTATAAAGGCAGAAAGTACCTTAGAGATGGAAACTGGACTGGATCTTTTGCTTTTGTGATCATTACATCTCTCTACCTCCTCTATATTGTTTAAAATTTTTATTACATGTAGTTTTCTACCTTCACGTTCCTCTCTGAAAACTTGACAAAATCAAACAATCAATAAGGAGGAACAGGGGAAAAACCAAAAGGCCATGTTTGATTAACTTAACCGTTACGATGATATCACAGAAAACAAGTGATATAATTTGCAAAGGCAATACCTTTCATTTTTTGCTGGTGTAGAGAAGACCAGAGGAATAAAGATTAGGAAGCTGAAGTTCTGGGGCACACTGTTGCCCTCTGTGGCACTGCAGGAGGAGAATCCAGCTGTAATTGGTATGTCGAGTTCAAAATCAAAGGAATTTGGACCTATTTGTAGCATAAGTGGCATAAACAATACAATTCTGCAGAACTTTCTAACTGCTGGATTCCCCTTGAATTACTGCATTCTCCAAAAGCTGAAATAAAATTTCTTGCTATTTATACATCCTGTAGCCTATGAAGTTGTGACCTTGATGAAGTTTTGAGAGATTACTGTAGTAGGTGTTATTTTCAAATAATGGAAAAGAATTTTTGGTAACGAAATCCTTTCTTCCCTCTTTTATCCCCCATCTATCTACTCATTCATAAATTATGAAGGAGCTAACATTCTGCACGTCTACCTGAGGGCAAAAATATGTTGACATGCAGACGATTAAGCACGTGCCCACAACAAATTGGCTCTGATCCTAACTTGTGTCAAGCAGTTGGCATGGATCCTGATTAGTAACTAATTACATCAATGCCATCAGACACAAGTGGTATCTTCCCATAGAATGATATGCCAGATCCACTGCAATAAACTACTTGATACTGATGCCTGTGTTAGGCTTTGTCAGTTCAGCTGGATGTCTATTCAATGTCAATAAATATAATGTGTGGACACTTCATGTAGAAAAAAATACCATCGAAAACATAATAAAATTAAACACAGTGTATATATGTGTGTGTGTGTGTATATATATATATATATTTTTTTTTTGCTAAGCTGTGCTAATTCTTGCTCACTGTATAGGGAAGCTGCAAGTCTTCTACCAGATAGATTGCCAAAAGCAAAATATTAATAATAAAAAAAAAAATGCAGTCACTAGTGTAGCTTATAGTGTGTGTGTATCAGTGTTTTTTTAACAAGGTACAAGCATCTTACTTGAGATTTAAGCTGTTGCAATTTTTTTCAGTACAACCAGTGGTTTTGGAATTGTTATAAATTTCCTCACGCCCTTTAATTTTATTTCTAAGACTGTTTTCCTATTGAATGCCTTTTTCCCTACAGGCAACACCAGCTGCTGACAGCTGATGGACACCTACTACTTCTAGTCATTTCTATGGAAGGCAGTTCTCAGGATTTGTCATGTTTATTTGACCCTATTTATATCAAAAGGTCTGTTTTAAAGCTCACTGAGTGAAAGAAATAACTAGAGGCCACAACTGTCCCTCAGTCATACTTGTGTAAACCCAAAGTAACTTCACTGATTCAGAAGTTTAAGGGCTGGATGCTTATGGGAAAAAGTTACCTCAAAAGTAAAGCATTAAGTGATGCTGAACACTGTATCAAAAAATAACTGCAACAGTGCAGGAATGGCAATAGCTGCCTGTCTAACTTTGTTGTCAGTTCTATTCTAATTGCTCATTTCAGCACAGTTTCATAAAGGGGAAGGTCTTCTGAAAATAAACTGATATTCTCTGTGTGCATATATATGGGCAAAGAAGTTGTCACCTTGATAGGGATGAGGCTTTGGGATGTTATTGCAGTTGATACTGTTATTTATTCTTGAAGCAGAATGCTAAGGATTATACTAAACTTATTCTGAATATGGTACAATTTCAACATCTATAAGGACGACACTGTCCTTTGGGCAAATGGGATAATCATCCACTTTGGTGTACTTATCTGGAACATCTGAACCTGTTAACTTATATTGCATAGAGCACCACTGACTTGCATTGTATCTTAATTCTGACTTTTCTGCATGGGATTTGTATTCAGATACTCTGATGTGCAGGTCAGGAAGCTCCTGGACTGAGTTTGCTGCTATGCTATGCATTGCCCTACAAAGAAATTCTGTGCAAGCCTGTCAGCATAGGAATATTTTGCACATGGTCATGTCTATAGTATGTGCCTGTCTCCTCCTGCACAAGGAGGACAAACACAGAAGTATAACAGCCTTTGTGTACAAAAGTTTTCATGCTCTGTGCAGGCAGGTGCTTTGAACCTAAGAATAGGCCTAGGATCAACTGTGTTGGATGTAATTATTAATGAGTCTAGGCAAGGTTTTCATTGCATTCTGCATACCTGTCTAAGAAACAGCCTTTCTGAAGCAAACCCAGAAGAAACTCAGGCTTTTTGGTCCAGGAACTTGAGTGTTGGAAAGCAACTATTGTGCATGAGTTTTGAGAAATGGTTGGTATGCTGTTATTTCATCACAGAGCTTTGTTGTTTTTTGGCGCAGATAAACTGCTGGAACACCAGGCAGCCATAGGTCTTTACTTGAAGGTCAAATGGAAAGGACAGGGTGTTGACGTAGTGGTTGAGGGCTCTGTAAGCTGCTGGTACAGAGAAAGGGTTAATTAAAATTTTCTTCTGGGACTAGAGTCCATGTGGTTATTGTTAATGCTGAAGGACAAGGACATCTGCCCTTTTTGGTATTCATCTCATTTCCTGCCTTGTGAATGATTTCAGAAAATTTTAATATAAGATTCTACTCACTTTTGGAAGATAGAAGATATACATACCAAGGAGGAGTTTCTCCCCTCCACTTCTCTCTGGCATGTGCTGTCACTTTGGATGCTAGTGAGCTGTGTTGACACTGGGTCTAGCCTGTCACCTGTCTTCAAGGAAAGGAAATAACCCTTTCTATGGGCATGTTTTAAAGGAGTCCACACTGCCTCTAAGAGTTCTGAACTCTTTGATACAGGGGTGTCTGGTTCCATTAATGCATTTTGGAGGGCCAAACATCATCTGACAGATATAGTAGCTTGCCACTGCACACCAAGGTGGAAAGTACTAACCCAGATGCCAAGCTTCTTTCTCAGATTCCTTCACCACCATTTGTGTCTTGTAAGGAAGTTATTAGAAAAGGGAATGCCTTCTGCATAGTCCTGTGACAGAGCAAGTGCTAGATAGGTTATAGTGGGTGTCCTACAAGTTCTTGTGGGATAGAAAACATTGGAAGATACCTTGCCTGTTAAGAAGTAGGGACATGGCATATCTTTTGTGGTGTGGAGCATTGTCAGCCTCTTCTTAGGTTACTTACGACTTTCTTCATCTCCCAAGCAAGTGCACAGTCTGTTATGTCCTTCACCTTAGGAGAACCTCTAGGCCAAAACTGGAGTGCAGAAAGTTTGCCAACATCCAGAGACATGGCACATGACCATGTACTGATAGGTCATATAAACTATATAATTCAAAGATGGTCTATAAAATTAGACATTATTCTAAGCATGTAGCTCTGAAAAGCAGTTTTTCCTCACAGGTGAAAAATGAATTGATTACAGCTCTGCTTTAAAACTTTTAGAAATAGCGAGATTTTAAAATATATGTTTTTATAAATAAATATTCTAATATTAAATAGAGTTCTTATTGCAGTAATTTACAGGGCTACAGGCTGACTATTAAAAGGAGTAATTATGGATTTATTGAGTTTCTGTGGCTGTTTTATTTTTAGAATTTTCCTTGGAGAACTGTTTTTCATTTTCTAACTCCTATCCAGTAGTTTTGAAAACAAAATTAGTCTGCTTAGTGTCAAAGGTTCCACTTGGAGAATAATTCTTAAAATGTCTTCCTGAATGCCAATTCCAGCAGTTCTGCCTTATTGAAAAGTGCTCTGAAATCCTTAGGGATGGAAGGTGACAGGTGCTATATGAAGGCAAAGTGTTATCTGTGGCAGATCTAGGTCAAAACCTTAGTAAGGGCAGTAAAATTCACCTTTTCTAAACATGTAATTGTTGCAAAGGGCAGTTTTGAAGTCGTCTTCAATTGTTTTTAGCCGCTGTCAGTCTATTAACTTCTGTATTGCTGTTGATATTGCTCCTTTGGAAATGTTTTCAGTTATGCAGCCTGAGAAACACTTGCTTTTATATAGATGTGGCTATAGATACCAGTTCTTTATGAAGCGCGTGGTGGGATGTAGGAATAGTAAGGAAAGAGAAAGACTGTTGATTAGATCTTAAATGATTGTTGAAGATCTCAGATGATACATTAATTTCATGATTTTGAGGTTCCTATATGAGTAAAAGGAAATGTTTGCAATGAAACTAAAATCTTGCCAAGACCAGCTTAAACCTTCTCATACATCTACCAATAGACTTGAGCTAAACAGTAATTTTTGGTCGTTATATATATAGTTTCTTGATGCTTCTCACACATACTCTCTCCCTCTATTTTTTCTGAACATGTAAATCACGTTTGGAGATTACCTCATCTTGAAAAGATCACTGTGTGTTGGATTTCCATAACAGCAGTTCAGCTATGGTTCAAAGGTGATACACTTCCTAATTCAAATATAGCAAACATTGAGCAGACTTTCTACCACTTCATTTACATAGAACAGATGAAATACCATGTTGTATTTCTACATTATAGCTTAAACTTTTTGAATGAAAGCATTCGAAATTACACTGTCTTAAAACTTGGTTATGAATGGAACTGGGAGGTTTGGGTGCACCTGAAAAGTAGAGCAGAGACTACTTTAAAATAAATAAATAAAAAGGCACCAAAAAGACCCCACCCCACAACATATGCCCATCCCCAAGTGTGTTAATTTTAAGCCAACATAGTTCAGTAGATTCAAAATTTACCTACCACCATCTCCTCTGTGCCTACTGAAAGGCCTAAAATTTGTTGCGCATTCCTTTTGCACCTACATCTGACAGCAATAATACACAATTTATGTACCTCATAAAATTACTCTGGCAAGCTGATTTGCTGCAGATAGTAGAAAAGTTGATAAAGGAACAGTCTGTGCTGTCTTAGAAACATTTTTTTTTTCTTTCAGCTTTCTGGTGTCCAAGTCCAATCATTCTATTTCTGCTTGCAACAAAAAATGCACTGGTAAACAGTTATGACTCTGTAATGTGCCATTTGATATAAAGATATCTAATTTCATATTCAAGTCTTGAAGCACAGAAGGAATTATATGTATTTTATCTATATGGTGGCTTGAAGCCTAACTGCAAACCAATATAGGAGAAAAATTTGGTAATTATTCTTCATCACCAAAATGTCATGAGTTACTGACAGTAAAATGTGTCGATTTTATTAAGAACATTGGGAAAAATGTTTTTCAGTTTGTACAGTACATTCTGTTTAGGGGCAAAGTGCTTCTCTTCTAGAATGACAGAGATTATTAGAAAAAAAAATCCTTCTCTTTTGTCATGAAAAGGGTGAACATGGACCTTTATGCTTTCATCTTGGTGGGGAAGAGGTCTTTGAGTGTTGCTACATGGGTAACACAAGTAAAAATGGAAATAAAATCTACCAGCACTGGCTGTATACAAAACTATGCCTAATTATTAGTTTGATACACCATAAAATAAAAAACAATTAGTATTTGTACTGTAATGGTGACAAGAGGCCCCAGGAACATTGAATGCCATCAGGCTATTTTTTTTATATACAATGTAACAGTTTTGAAGTAGTTATAGGCAATAAGGGCACACAATTAACATTCGAGTATTATTTAAAGCTTGCACATATTAAAATGATTCTCTGATTTTGTGTATGTTATGAGCAACATAGTAAATGTTGCTACAGTCATCTAGAGTATTTTTAACAAAAACTAATTATATCAACATAGAATTTGATATGCACTTGTGGGGCATCAGTTCCACTGTATCATCACTTGTTAAATTATACACTTGACTCTCTTGTTCTGAGTCCTTCATCACCACTGCTAGGTTTGTCTATTTATGTTCTCTCATAATAACAAAGAAAGAATTGTTCCCAAGCAAATAATTGCTGCACAATATCAATTAAAACAATTACTGGTATGTTTTCCACTTCTGGGATTTGAACTGGCACATACCATATAGTTTTAACTTTTTATGCATAGTGGCCATGCAGATATATTTTAATGATTTCCTTAACAGTATAATCATATTTTGTACATGGTAGTCTAAATAAAACTGTTCTTCTGAGCAACTTTTTGCAGCTGTGCAGGTATCTGATTTGAATTAAGGCCTATTTGTAGTTGTATCATTATTTGTTTAAACGGATAGCTTTTCAAAACCGTGGGGTTTCTTTTGCTATGTTAATTTTGAAAGGAGGGGGTTGACAAGACTATGTATCAAATGCAATGGGGGGAAAATGTTAAATAAAAAGCTAAGCCTACTTTATTGCACTGATGTCTACAATTAAGATATGTAGAAATTAACAAAGGTAGACCTCTAATTATAACCATATATTCTGGTATGTTTTACTTGTGAGAACTGATGCTGAGGCTAAACTTCCTGTTTTTTTGTAGTTCATCCAGGGAGGAAAGTGATAGGTTCCTCTTTGAGGCCATTCAAAGAATCCTGTTCTGAATGATCCTTTAGAAAACCTTTTTCTTCATTGTTCATGGGGGAACGCTGTGAGACTAAACTCCTGATATAACAGCAGTCTCTGAGAATATCACCTAATCACGCAGCCCTACACAATACGTTTACTACAAGGTCAAAAATATTTGCTGACAATCAGACATTTTCTCCCCATTGGCTTCAACTGGATGTTAAATCAGCCCCTTTTAGACTTTACAACTTTAAAGAAAAATTGCTGTATAGCTTCAGCAAAGTTTTCAGAAACAGCTCTTAAGATATATGTATTTCCACTACACAGAGAATTTAGGAACAAGTCCTTATAATTCATGGCTCAATGAAGGCTGCTTTCACTAGTCCAGTAAAAAGTCTGTATTTTCTGAGTGGTCATTCAAATAAAATATGAATTACATGACTCTTGACTGAAAGTCACTTTCCAGCCACAATAAAAAGTGGAGATGCCCATGATGTATATCATGGAAGTGGTAACAGTTTGGGCTGGGAATTAGTGTTTGATGTTTTTAGAGTTTAAGTCACTTACTGGGATTTGTTTTACATTACTCAAATGCACAAAAAAAATCCACAGAAGCTTCTTGAAGCAAAAAAGAAAGATTTTTCTGCACATCCACATGTACATACATAAACTGTATATAGTGAATCATACAAAGCCACAGACAAATTAGTGTTCCTCTTTCTTGCATCTGATTCTTCAGCACGTTTATCACTTTTGGAGTAAAGCTTTATCACTAATTGTCTAACTAATTAGAACTCTCATATGCCACATTACCCAGTAAAGTAGCAGAAACAGTAGCCTGAGGTTTTTATATGGATTTGTTCTTTACTTACTCGTTGGATTCTCTCTGTTGAAATGATGTCAGCTTACACTTACTGGGCCTCATTTTGTTCTTTTCTAAAAAGATAAGTTTATAATTGAAAGATAAGTTGCCTGAGTCTTTACTACAGATATATTCAAGCACAAAGACAGGCTGGGCAGAGAATGGATTGAGACCAGCTCTGAGGAGAAGGACCTGGGGGTGCTGGTTGATGAGAAGCTCAACATGAGCCGGCAATGTGCGCTTGCAGCCCAGAAAGCCAACCGTAGCCTGAGCCGCATCAAAAGAAGAGTGGCCAGCAGCGTGAGGGAGGTGATTCTCCCCCTCTACTCTGCCCTCGTGAGATCCCACTTGGAGCATTGTGTTCGGCTCTGGGGCCTCCAGCACAAGAAGGACATGGACCTGTTAGAATGAGTCCAGAGGAGGGCTACGAGCATGATCAAAGGGCTGGAGCACCTCTCCTATGAATACAGGCTGAGGGAGTTGGGGTTGTTCAACTTGGAGAAGAGAAGGCTCCGGGGAGACCTTATAGGGGCCTTCCAGTACCTAGAGGGGGCCTACAGGAAAGATGGGGAGGGACTCTTTGTCAGGGAGTGTAGTGATAGGACAAGGAGTAATGGCTTTAAACTAAAAGAGGGTAGATTTAGATTAGATATTTGGAAGAAATTCTTCACTGTGAGGGTGGTGAGGCACTGGCACAGGTTGCCCAGAGAAGCTGTGGATGCCCCATCCCTGGAGGTGTTCAAGGCCAGGCTGGATGGGGATTTGGGCAACCTGGTCTAGTGGGAGGTGTCCCTGCCCATGGTAGGGGGTTGGAACCAGATGAGCTTTAAGGTCCCTTCCAACCCAAACCTTTCTGTGATTCTATGATATAACCATTGTAATAACAGTAAATACTTCAGCAAAATATTTTCCTTGCCTAAATATTTCCTGCATTAGGGAGAAAAAGAGTGGAGATCATGGAAAAAATATAAAGATTTATGCTTTCTTCTCAATGAAAATTTTCATGGAGATTGCTTGTGTTCTGAGTGTCAAAATCTCCTGGCTCTACTTAATTTCTTTTATTTTCTATTTTCTTTTTCTGTTTTCAAAAGCACCTATTGGAAATAGTGAAAAAAATGATATGAAACAGAAAAAATGTATTGATCAAATGTCCAATATTAAGCAAATTACTAGTAATAAACACAGTATTGAAATATCCTACTTTTCATTTCACCTAGATAATTGTTTCATGGGACAAATCATGATTTGCATACTCTTTTCTTATAAATATGACCTAGTTTAAAATCTCTTTAAAAATTACATTGTAAATGACATATTTAATATTGTAATATAGTTTGAAGATAAGTAGATTAATAAATATCATCAAATAACTTTAATAAAAAGAAGAATTTTGGTTTGAATAGCTGTAGCTAAAGGTTTAAGACAGGCTTATTATAAAAGGGTACAATAGTACTTCTGTTAAAATGAGTGCATTTTGTACTTAAGCTACAAAAATTGTTGTGGAAACCTCTTGAACTACCAGTTTTATGTGCTGAAAAATGAAATATCTGCCTAATGAGTACAACTCTTACTTGAGCAGTCCTAGACACACCTCACAAAAACAAGTAACAAAACAAGTAACAGGAACAAAAATAATTTTGCATTATTTTTGTATGGCATTTTGAAAAATGTTAAAAATAAATAGTCCCTTTCTTACACACAATGAAGACAACTGTTTTGGTCTTTAAGACCTAATGTTCATTAATTGCTTCTCTAATTGCTTTATGGGGATTTGTTAGTTTGACAGATTTATCTTGCATTGTTTGGAATATCTCTGACAGTTGCTAAATATTTTAACAGAATAATTTAGCAAAGTAAATGCTGTTCAAATAGTGGTGCAAGTGGTGAATCTGATTAATCACTTTCAAATAACTCCTATCTAGTCTTACACTGTGACAAACATGCAGCAGTGATGTAATGGAGTTAATATTCAAAAATGACTCGGATGGCTATGGATATGAACCATACCACGGCATGTTTCTTCCTTTGCTTGTGATCTAATCTTTTAAGTTGGTCAGTAATTAATAGTTTAAGGGGTTCTCTCTCTTAGGACTACTTAGTAGAGCTTAACTTGAACTTTCTGATGTACGTAACTAAGGTCATCACTTTCATACTTGGCATATCAAGTGTGTTTTTCCTTCAATGGAGAACCTTACGGATCTAAAGGGGGAGACTTTAGGATGGATGATTACAGTTCATATAGGGCATAAAATAATTTTCTGATGCAGATATACTTGACTTGGCCAATTGTTAGCTAATCCAGAAGAGTTTTGCTATGGTGCTTGAGCTGCCTGAGGCTGAAAACAATATAGGTCCACACCTGTGGCATTCTGCTGAAACATCTGTATTGTTTTCACATGTGAGCTAGTATCTGCATGTGTATTGCATAACAAATAAGTATCACCTCATATCTTCAGTCATTTAGGGAATTACAGATTTTACTGTTACATTGGACTTCTCGATGTGCTTCCAAATGGAGCTCTCATTTCTGGCAGTAGAGCTTTACTGTGTACATGCCCAAGAGCTCAAGGTGTGTTCAGTTTTGGTGCTGAAGGCTGGTTGAGAGTACAAACTTGTCTGTTTCCAGTACAATAGGAAAATTATGGGATTGGTCTTCACACCAAGCTTACTGATACATGAAAACAGTTTCTGTCACAAAGCCACTTCTATTTAGTAGTTTGTGCTAAGTGTTTTATTTACTGCTCTGGTAATGGGCTGCATATTTGAGTTTACCTCTTCTGAGGAGCCAAATCCACTTAACCCCAGAAAGTGTCCAAATTGTGGTCATGGAGCCATTTGGTTTGCTTAAGGTGAAGCAAAGGAGGTGTGGGTGGGTGGGAGCTTTCAATCCTTTTTATTTTCTTAAGTAGTTTCATTCTTGCATGGCATAATTTTAAACTATTGATATAGCTTGCGCTGGACAAAGAACCCATCTGAATTTCAGTTCTGCTTTAAAGACTGTTTATATATTCAATACTAAGCAGCCATTGCATAAACTACAGAATCTGGAGTGGGAAGTAGGAGCTTTCTTTTGACAGATCAATACCTTAGGAACATCACTTTTTATTCACGATGATTTATGTTCTTGTGTACACGAGTTATGATGTACACTATTCATACAATATTTTCTTCTATATGTCTTACATAATCCCCGCTATGCACACCGTCTTGTCTAGACTTTGAACCTATCTTTCCTACTGGATTGCATGGAAATTTGGTCTAATCTGGAGCTGTGCATTCTGCTTGAGTAGCTAGCAGATCAGTGTCCAAATTCCCAGAAATTCCCCTAAATCATATATTTCTCTCTTCTCTTTTCTATATATCTTCTAAAATTACCAGTTTTTCAAGGTTAGAATGATAACTTGCATTCACTCTACCTAAGACACAAACTGTGCTAATTCTTTTACACAGTATGTTGTTATGGGTTTGGTGCAGCTCAGTACTGAGAGAGGTTGTGATGAACCATTGATCTCTCTTTGGATCTTTTTTTTATACTAATATATTGAATCAGGGTTTAAAAGACTTTGTGAATGAAAGACACAGTATTTATCAACTAAGTTCAGTCTGTTGTACTTTAGATATTTCTTAAACTTCATTTTTTTTTTTACAAATATTTTATCTTAATTCCTCTTTCATGCAGCCTTCTCTCTAGGAAGTCTATACTTAAAAAGAAATTGCCCGATTCCTCTACCTAGCTGCAGTTATAAAAGGAAACAACATTTGTTGAATCAAAAACTCTATTAATTCATGATCACTATGCCCAAGACAGCCTCCAACCTTCGCATCACCCACAAGTCCTTCTCTGTTCACAAGATCCAGTGGGGCGCCATCCTTAGTTGGCTCACTCACCAGCTGTGTCACGAAGTTATCTTCAACACACTCTAGAAACCTAGACCGTTTCCTTTCTGCTGTGTTGTATTTCCAGCAGACGTCTGGTAAGTTGAAGTCCCCCACAAGAACAAGGGCTAGTGATTGTGAGACTTCTCCCAGCTGCTTATAGAATATTTCATCTGCCTCTTCAGCCTGTTTGGGTGGTCTGTAACAGATTCCTACCATGACATCTGCCTCATTGGCCTTCCCCGATTCTTACCCATAAACACTCAACCCTGCCATTGCCATTGTTAAGCTCTAGACAATCAAAGCACTCCCTAACATACAGGACTACCCCACTGCCTCTCCTTCCAAGCCTATCCCTTCTGAAGAGTTTGTAGTCATCCATTGCAGCACTCCAGTCCTGCAAGCCATCCCACCATGTTTCTGTGATGGCAACTATGTCATGGTTTTCCTGCCGCACAATGGCTTCCAGCTCCTCCTGTTTGCTGCCCACACTGCGTGCATTGGTGTAGATGCACTGCAGTTGGGCTAGCAATCCCATCACCTTTTTGGGGAAGAAGCCCTAAATACTACATGACCATTTGCAGGCACTTTTGTGATTTCATATGCCTTTGCTGTCGCATGGCTCTCCATCCCCTACATCTACCGGGATGGCAAACTGATGGACCTTGCTAGCACACCGTCCCATATCCATTGTCATACTACTCCCAGGCTCATCTCTGTCAAGCCTGGTTTTATCCTTTTTCACCTTCTAATCTAGTTTAAAGCCCTATCAATGAGCCCTGCTAAATTCTGAGCAAAGATCCTTTCCCCCTCAGAGACAGGTGAACCCCATCCATTGCCAGCAGGTATGGTGTCTTGTAAAATGTCCCATGTTCAAAAAACCCTAAGTTGTGCCGGTGACAGCAGGCTCAGAGCCAGGTATTGATTTGCTGGCACTTCCCGTTCTTTGCCTTGTCATTCCCTGCAACTGGAGGGGTAGAGGAAAACAGTACTTGTGTTCCTGATCCCTTAACCATGTTGTCACAAGGTCCTGAAGTCTCTTTTGATTGCCCTTGGACTTCTTGGAACTTCATCACTGCCTACCTGAAAAATCAGTAACGGGTAATAATTTGAGGGCCGAACCAGGGCAGGAAGCTTTCTCTCCACATCCCTAACCCAGGCCCAGGGGAGGCAGCAGACCTCCCTATGAAGTGGGTCCAGTCTGAATATTGGCCCTTCTGTTCCCTTCAGAAGGGAGTCTCTCACAACAACAACCTGTCTTTTTTTCTTGGTGGGAGCTGTTTTAATGCAGGGCACATGACCTCGGTGATGCCTCCAAGCCAGATGTACTGTGTTCCTCAATATTGTTCAGATCAACCCGGAGAGCTTCATATCTATCATGTACAGGCACCTGGGAAGGTGGGGAAGTCACTGAGGGGTCGCACCTGTCACACCAGGCAGGGACTTGTTGCCATTGCCCCTTATCCTTTGGGTTAGTGCATTCAGCTGGGTGGAGAGAGGACAGGGAATCCTCCATATTGTGTGTCCCTTCTGCCTGCTGGGCCTGTCTCAGGGAAGGTAGGAGGCGACTCCAGTGGTCCACCTCCCTCTCGGACTCCCCGATACTCCCCAACCTACTCGCCCCGTCCTGGAGCTCTGTCACCAGGCGGAGGAGTGCCTCCTCCTGGGCGCACCTCCCCCGGACCTGCTCACTCCCGCCGCCCTGACCAGGCGTAAGAGCAGGGCACGCCCCGCAGCCTGGCACCTGGGTGGCTGCGTGTTCCCCCCGGAGCTCTGTCGGGGCGGCCGCGTCGCTTGTGGATGGTGCCGAGCTCCGAGAGGCCGCGTTCTTCTGCTGGACGGACACCACCGCTCCCTGACCGAGCTGGCCGAGTTCCTGCGCCCTCCCACACCACGCCCTGACTGCCCGGCCTCGTGGCCGCGCTCCCGGGGGCTGCGCTTGTACGTGAGGGGGTGGGCGGCCGCTCCTGGCCCCGCCGAAGCCTCGCCAGCCGCTCTCGCGAGGCCCTCCGGCTCCCTCGGCTGCCTCGAGGCGGGAGCGCCTCGCACGCCGCCATCTCCCGCCCGGCTGCAGAACGCGCCCGACCGCAGCCGGTCGGCTCGGCGAGACCACGGAACGCTTCTGAACAGGAATGGGTCTGTACCTCTCGTTTAAGTTTCTGTAGGACACACAACGAACTGCATTTATTCTGTCCTTTTTTTTTTTTCTGATTTACTTCTAATTAAATTCTCTGTCTAGTTAAGCATATTTATTTGTTTATTGCAGTATTGAGCTCTATTGGCCCAAGCTGAACTTGAGGCCCCTTTGTTTTGTGTTCTGAAAGTATCTCATATTATGAAACAAAAAAGGGAAATACAGTTTTAGCGGTGAGGAATGAAACAAGTTTTTTTGTTCGTTTTTTGCAACTGGGACTGTTAAAAAGCATGTCATGTTCTGTGTCTGCAGGCCAGTCCAAGAAAAACCATAGTCACTCAGCTTTCCCACTTCATTTGGCTGTAGTCAGATTCATAATCCACAGAAAGTCAAGACATGAATAACAACGTTTTTTACAATTTGTATATGCAAAGAAATATTTAAAAAAAAAGTTATAAAAACAACCTGATTTCTAAGCAAGTGTACTTTGAGCAGCCTTTTAAAATCTCTGCTCTTTTCTACTTCTTTTCAAATAATGTCCATACAAACACTGTAACAGAAGGTGGCTCTCAAGGACTTATTCTGTCTGGCAAATTTGTTAGTCATTACTGGATAAAACTACTTGTCGATGAGGTGTGGAGCCTATTTGACACAAACTAGTTGCAGTAGTAGTCGCAGAAGCGAACATTGTTCTCTAGGTTTGAAGAGACCATGTCTAGTGTGCCTCTGAGATATCTCCCTCCTACCCTTTCAGTATAGCTTTGGTAAACTAAGGTGAGATTTTATGAAGCATGTCTTTTTTTTTTTTAATAAGTATGAAATCTTAGCTGAAAGTTGTGGTCTTACAGCTCAACATCTGTTGCTGTTTACTCAATGACTATGAAGGTCTGGATGGTGATCTTGGCAAATACATAAGCACTAAGCAGAACCCCTGCTCGCTTTAAAACACATAATTAATCATTGCTTTCTTAATAGCCAGTAAGTACTGTACTTGTCTTCTAACTTTAAACAGTACCCATTTTCTTTGCATCCGTTGTGGTTTTCTGGTGTTTTTTTTTCCCCCCACTGAGTATTTTGGGAGCCTTGGAAATGAGGGATTTTGGTCAGGATTTTCCTTTCCTAAGCTTTAGCCCTATGAACCAGAGCTCTTTGTGTTATCTAGTAATGGATTCATGGATAGATCTATAAAAGGCCCCAAGTATAAAAGTATTGAAACATAACAGCACTGAACATTACGGTGACTAGTTTTCAGATACATGCCGATAATAAGAATTCAGAGTTCTGAAACAGGTGCATAAGCTTCAATGCTTCAGTGTGCATAACACTTCATCTCTGCTGCTCCTTCCTCCTCACTCTCTGCCCCTGCTCCGTGTGGGGTCCCTCCCACGGGATACCATCCTTCCCAAACTGATCCTGCGTGGGCTTCCCACAGGCTGCAGCTCTTCAAGAACTGCTCCCATATGGGTCCGTACCACGGGGCCCATCCTTCAGAAATGGACTGCTCCAGCATGGGTCCCCCATGGGTGGCGGGTCCCCCATGGGTGGCAGCTCCCAAAACGTTGTCTGTTCC
This sequence comes from Anseranas semipalmata, assembly GCA_013399115.1. Taxonomy (NCBI): domain Eukaryota; kingdom Metazoa; phylum Chordata; class Aves; order Anseriformes; family Anseranatidae; genus Anseranas; species Anseranas semipalmata. The sequence continues at coordinate 48,569 of VXAA01007386.1, forward strand.
AGCATGGGCTCCTTTCCATGAGCTGCAGGGCCAGCCCGGAGCCTGCTCCTGTGGGGGCTCTCCATAGGCCACAGTCACCTTCAGGCCACATCCACCTGTTCCACCATGGTCTTCTCCACTGGCTGCAGCGTGGAGATCTGCTCCACTGTGGTCCTCTTCATGAGCTAGCTGCAAGGGAACTTCTGATCTGCACCTGCAGTATCTCCTGGCCTCCTCCTTCACTGATCTGTGTGTCTGCAGGGCTGTTTCTCTCTGTTTCTATGCAACAGCAGCTGGGAGAGAAGAGTGAGCAGTTCGTTCCCTTCCTTAGCTCTGCTCTCCCAGAGGCCCAACCAGCGTCGCTCCCTGGCTCGGCTCTGGCCAGCGGCGGGTCCCTTTTGGAGCCGGCTGGAGCTGGCTCTGATCTGACAGGGGGCAGCTGCTGGGCTCTGCTCACAGAGGCCACCCCTGCAGCCCCCCTGCTACCAAACCCTTCCCAAGTAAACCCCAGTACAAATACAAGCAGTAATGCACTTCCTTTGGCAAACAGTTTAAGGTGTTCTTTGAGAATGGTTGCTCATGTCCTTTGGGCAATGTTTTGTGTGAATCCTGACAGTGCAGAGGTGCGAGGCAAGCTAGCAAGCCCAAGGAGTACTTCAGCTAGGTGGTTAGGAAAGCTTTAGCCTTGAAGAACACGCATCTCCAGAATTAGCAGACAAATTAAGAGTCCTGGTAATCTACACCTTAGACCTGGGCAGGTAAGGAACAATGCAGTCCAGTTTCTCCCTCCTTTTGAAGTAATGTCTGCTGGAAGATGGATAAACTCTCACTGGAGAAGGCAAACTCATTTTCTCAGCTGGTATAAATGAGTATGTCTCTGAGCTAATTTGTACCAGCTAGTATTGCAGCTGAGTGGCAGAAAACGTGTTAAGGAAGGTTGTGGTTTAGCTGCAGCTGTACAAGGACAGTTGTGCTCTAGGGTATGGAATATATATTTTTTTTTGCTTATTGTATTTCATGGCAATTTTCCACTCATTTTTTTATAAATACTGTATTTTGACCTTAAGTCAATTCTAAAGAAGAGAGGCTTCTGACTGAGACCTTATTTCAACTGCTGAATAGGGACAGTTTTTCACCTTCAGATAGAAAAATGTGTGAGCCATCCAACAGCACGGTGGAAACACTACAAAGACAAGTCGCTTCTGTTTTGCCATGAGGTAAACTGGCAAGGTCATAACATGTTGAGTTTATGCTTATTCATTCTCTCAGGATGCGATAACAATAAAATAAAACACTCTAAGGCAACAAATTCCCAACATTACTAACCTTTTTTTTTTTTTTTTACATAAGAGACTTGGTTGAATAAGGAAAATGCAATGGAATACTTTCAGAAATTCTTTTTCTGTCAGTTCCAAAAAATGACTTGATTTATTTAAGTAAAAATACTTTTATACATTTCATTAATTGTGGCATTACTAGGTGAGGTTTTCAGAACTGCATCAGTCACAGGGTGTATGGAGTGCAATGAAGAATAATTCTGCTGCCTATTGGAACTTACAGCCTGAGCTACGTTTGCTGTCTTAGTTAAACAATGTGCATTACTTCAAGTAATATTAAAGAATGTTATGCAATGGCACCTATTCAGTTTTTGTATAAAGATTATTTCTGCCCTCTTTCCTAAACTGACAGAAGGGGCTCAGTGACCTAACCTGGAAATCTGATGTTTTTGAAGTGTTTCATGTGTATTAGGGATTTTGAAATAAATTGTCCATTATTTCTAATAATAAATGCAATTAATGTGACTGATGCTGCAGTAACTGACAACAGTCACTATACCAGATGCTAGTCTACGTGGTTTTTAGGGCAGTATCTGTTAAAGGGAAGTATGAGAGGATTCACTTGTATATGTAAGCGCTGCTTTATATCCAAACAGCCTGATCATATTTACTACTGTGCTAGAGAGACAAATCTTACGCAACTCCAACACTAAGTAGATTGGATAAGATGTAAGCCTGTCCAATTTATAATTTCTGTTGTTATTAAATTTAATAGATGGATTTTATGGAAAAAAATCATGACCTTAAAAATGCTTGCAGGGCTTATTTTGCATATAAGTAGGTTGCATTTGTACAAAGACTAAACGACTGATTTTCATAGTTTTCTCTAAACATGAAAACTATTGATTCTTCTATCTTTGTACCCATTAAGTTGATCAAGTTTACTACTGAAAATAGCACCTACAAAAGTCTACAATTTACCATAGAGGAAGTGTAAAAGTGGTGGCTCTATTGATTTTTTTCTTTTTTCTTCTCCTCTTTCCCCCTACCCCCAAATCTCTGATTTCCTATTTTATGTCATCTTGTCTGAACTAACAGATTTATAAACCATCTCCTTGAACAGTAAAACCATTTGCCATTTGGTGGAATTGGCTGACATTTCATTTTTGCTGTGCAGATTGCAGATAATGTTGACATTATTTCACTGGGCTCTGTACTACATCATTAACATATTGGTCATGACTGAATCTGAAATACTTTCACTCTTGCAGTGTAATAACCTGCATTTTCTCTGTTAAGGAGATGATGTAGATTTTGTTGAAAGAAAATAATTAACGTTGCAGCACAGCAAAATTGAAATTACACTGAAGGAACAAAATGCACAACTAACATCTATGGTAAAAGAGAAGAAAGCAAATAACCCCATAGATGTGTTTACTGTTGGTATCTACAAATCCTGGAAATAAAATTCATGAAATACTAGGCTTAAACCCAGATTATATCAGTGTTGTAGCAGTGTAGGACTTGTCAAATAGAGAGTTATAGCTTCCTGCTTGCATTACATGAAAATGAAAATTCACTTTGTGTTGTAGGCATAATCCAATTCTTGTCCATATGGGATTATTTTTGCTGAAAAAGAAGCCACCTAGCAGGATCTCGAAGTAGCTTTGGGTGACCAGAAGCACCGAAATCCTAGGCAGATTTTTATCAAGTTGGCAGGCAATTGTCAATTAATTTATTTTTGGTTTAAGATATACATCTATAGATTTACTTGTAAATCAAACATTTGCTTTGAAAGTTTTACTTAAAATCCTGCTGAGACAGAGAGAAATGGAACTAGAAAACTGATTTAAAATTGTCATGCTAATAAAACCTGTCCACAGTTTGACAGATGAGGATTCCTTGTTAGCATTACAGTTGATCTTAGACAACTAACTTGTTCTTTTGTCCCCCTTCTTGGTTAATCTTCATATCTTTGATTAGGTATGTGTTTCCAGATAGTGGAGTTTTTTTTTTTTGTTTGTTTGTTTGTTTATTTGTTTGCTTTTTTTTTTTTTGTTTGCTTTTATAACACATGGATCACATGCTGCCATCCTTCTTCATGTGAAATTGTATATTTAACTGTGTTGTGACTAATTGTCAACAATTAGGAATTAAGTAAGAGGTTACTTATTGTGATTAAAGGTGGCAGCATCTTGGTTGATTAATAACTTTTCAACCATATGTTCCACATAGATAAATTCTTCCGCTGGCCAAACACATATGTAGTTTAAAAATACAGGATCCAAGAAACATGTGCATTTGACATTTTCTCCAAGGCAGACTAATTATTCAGTTTCTCGTAGTCAAATAGATAAACTTTGCTTTAAATTTATAAATGTGGAAGATCGATGTTTCATCAAAACTAAATCTTTGTTCTGTTTTGAACCCAGATCTGAGAAAAATCAATGGAAAGAATTTTAATTTTCTAATATATAAAATATACTCCTATATATTTGTTCTTTAGCCATTAACACACACTGGAAGATGAGAGGTTCCATCTAAACATCAGGAAGCACTTTACTGTGTGGGTGACGGAGCACTGGCAGAGGTTGCCCAGAGAGGTGGTGGGGTCTCCTTCCTTGTAGATCTTCAGAAGCCATCTGGAGGTGGTCCTGGGCAACCTGCTCTAGATAGCTCTGCTTGAGCAGGGGAGTTGAACCAGATGATCTCCAGAGGTCCCTTCCAACCTCATCCATTCTGTGATTCTGTATCTAATTAGCCCGTTTATTGAAAATATTAAGAAGAAGCAATCTCTTGCATACAGCTTGAAAAATACTGTTTCAAGGTGCATGGGTGCATCAGGAGAAACTGAGTGGTATGAGTACAGGATACAATTTGTCATGGTCAAGTAGCATTTTATCTATTTAATTCTTGCAAATCCAAGAGTATTCATTTTTTTTTTTTCTGCAGAATTGCATGTGTATTTTCTGTAAATTCAGAAGTACAGCTAAGTGAATAATTTTCAAAATAAGGAAAGGCTGTTCTTTGATTAGTTTTGAATAGTAATTGAAACAGAAAAAATGAAATATGAATCATCTTTATTGCTTCCCTGTTCACTTATAACAAGTCCTGGATATACAGGGATTTTATATATGGTTTCTTTTTAATGAGGTGTGAAGAAAAATATTGAAAACACTATTCATGAGGAGCTACTCAAGGCAAAAATTCAAAAGTTAAAGATAGTGATCAAGAAAGACTGAAGAGCAGCAGCAGTGGGTGCACCAATGATATTTATCATTACAAGTCCAATAAATTCTTTAGGCCCTCTGTGATTTGAAAAACAAAAGCAAAAAAAAAAAAAGGCAATCAAATAAATTAAATTGTTTGAGCTAAGTGGTGGCAAAATATCCTTCAAGGGTTTATGTAGAGAAATTATCTGATAATGCTTAGCAGTCCTGTCTGTGATAAGAGTGATTTTGCATGCTGTGTATGTAGTCTGGTGGGCAGTATAGAACGTGCAAATGAAATACACAATTTAACCACAGCGCTCTCCTGATGAGGGTTTTCTTTTCCCTTAGCATTTTCCCCATCCTTCATTGCTATGATTCCCTATATCTTCTCTTAAAAAACTTGAAGCTTCTTGTGGATACAGTTGGTAACTTTTCTCTTCAGTTGTAGTCACTGGAAGCAGCAATAAGAGGTAGAAAACTTAGGAGTACATCATTAATCAATCATCTAGTCTTTGCTGTAGATAGTTGTGGGCAATGAAATACCATGTATGTCCAGTCATGGTGACAGTGCATAGATCAGGATCATGAAGTAGCATGCTTTAATACCTTATCTGCAGTGATTCTTTCCTGAACAGGGGATGAATACTGGCAGCATTCAGTCTATTTTTGCAGTTGCTTGTTATGGAGGTCTGCAGTCTTGCAGTTGAATATCTATGTTGCTGCCACCACTACTAATTAAATCTCCCTACAGTGTAGTTATAGTTGAAAGGTAAAATAACGTTTTTGCACCGGAGTAATGACCTCTTTATTACAGCTGCAGAACTTGTTTTCCCATTAGTGTCTTGTGCTAAAAATTCTGTGTACATACAATGATAACTAATTCCTATCTTGAAGACCTGACAGACTAAATATTCAAAGGGCATAAGCAACAAAATGGGAAACTGAGCTACAAAGATAACTAAAAGACTTAACCAAGTTTTGCATAGGAACCTTGTAGGACTTGAAAACAAAGGTTTAAACTTCAGCTAGCAATCCAGGCTTTCAGGGAAAAGGGTAGATCTACAGTCTGGGAACTTCCCAAGGCTGCATTCTGTCCTTTAATTAAGGACACATTAAGGAACACATTGAGCAGTCCCAGCACTAACCATTATCAGGTGGGTGTCTTCAACCTAATGTGGACAATAGGCCACAAAAAGGAGGAATGGAGAGGAAAAGTGGGAGGATGAAGCATCTCCTATCCAATAGAGTTCTTCCTTCCAATGCCCACGGCTTTATTCCCCAGTAGTAGCTTGACTTCTCACTCCTTTCACAACCTTTCTCCTTCCTTTATAATACTTTTTATAGGAAGTGGGGTTTTTTTGGAAAAGTTGCCTGAAACAGATATTTTGTAACCTTTCTCATAGCATCTTTTAGAAGCAACTGTGTGTTTGGATGCATGGTGCTTAGAAATTAATATTATGTGACTTTATGTGCATGTTTGGATTATCTTGTAGGAAATCTGACATCTTTGGGAGACAGGCATATTTCATATACACACAAAATACCACATTTTATGTAGCTAGTCTATTATTTTTATATTAAATTTATAAACCCCTTCCAGTCAGCAAAATGCAAAGTTGTTTTTCAGTATCTAATAGCTTAACATGCAGAGAATAAATTGTACATGTATATTGTTGCTAGGTGAGTTGACCTTGGCTGCTAGATGCCCACCCATCCACTCTCTCTCTCCTCAAGAAGGCAAGGGGAGAAAATAAGGTGAGAAAGCTTGCAGGTTGAGATAAAGACAGGGAGATCACATACCAGATCACAAAACAGTCTCAACCTGGGGAAAATTAAATTAATTTTTACCTTTTCTTAACCCCTCTTTCCCTGAGGCTCCGCCATCTTGGCTGCGGGGCCCAGCCGGGCCCTGTGGTGGGGCCATTGGAGCCGGCTGGAACCGGCTGTGGCTGGCACGGGGCAGCCCCGGCCTCACCTCACAGAGGAGCCTGCAGCCCCCTGACAGTGCCTGGGCATGGATGCCCAGTGCAATTGTAATGTACATATACTGATTAAAATAATAGTTTCTCTATCACCATTTCATATAATATAAAACTTTTCATGCATTTCGATATTTCATTAGCAATTATTTCTTTCATACTCTATATGTAGAGGAATTGTTGCTTTTCACAGTGCTACACAGAATAAGAATCAAACTTTGTGTTAGTTCAGATGTTTTGACATTTAAAGCCAATGCAACCTAAACCAAAATAATTTTATTTATTTCAGTACTAAACTGCAAATTATGAGGTAATTAAACTTTAATTTTTAACAAATTAGCACATTTTTTTTTCATGGGATTTGGTATTTCAGTTCATTAATCTTAACAAAAAAACTAGATAGAAAATACTAGAGCTATGTTTCCCCCTCTCCCAGTGGGGTAGATTCTCACTTTTGAAAACATATATATTTTTTGAGTAATTTTTTATGGATAAAACTGTTGCTAGGATTAAACCAAAGCACTAGATCTGAGATGCCTGGATATATATATATAAATATATATATATATATATTTAGCCTTCTGGTCAAGAAAAAAGTTCTTCCTAATTGTGTTTTGGCTTTTGTTTCTAAGGAGCTTCAGCATCTGTAAAACATACTGGCAAGTCTGGGTTGATTTAATATTTTCAGAGTTTACAAGTGGGGTCATGGTACTACGTTTGACACCTGCAGGTGCATAACTATATGCAAACAGGCAAAGGCTGGTTGACCTTTTCGTAATCGATACATCTACAGTCTTTAAAGTGCCTTACTTCACTGACAGGCTTGCATGTTGGTGCTGCTGCAGGTAAATGTAAGAATGTCTTTTCAGGAAAATTGGCTTATAGTTGGTCAGTCTAGCAGTGGAGATTTACAGCAGCCCCATCAGAAACATAACATTCTTGTATGGTCTTGAAACCTCTTATTTTCACAGACAATCAAGTAAACAAATGTGTGATTATTTAATCAGCTGTGACAGACTGGCTTTGTGAAAAGTACACTCTAATCCACTGTCTGTAGTGGTTTAGGCATGCTGTTCAGTCTCCTTGCTGCTTAATCACAGCACTGCATTGGTGAAATCACAGGGAAATGACTAATGGAAATGCTTCCCGGTTCAGTTTTCTACTTTGCCATAGACTTCCTGTGTGATCATGAACATTGTCAGTAAGTTAACCAGCCAGATGAAATACATGCCTGCTGCTTTACACTGCAAGATCAAATATAAAGAACCTGGTCTACATGAGTGAATCTGCACTGCATAAGATGAATCTGACTATCCTGTTTGGCTCTTTGCTATGTTTTCTGCATAGTCATATTGTCATTTTTGTGCTTTAACTATTGCCTGAACTTCAGTTTCCTATAAGCCACCCAAAACTTAGACTTTTAGAAATAAAATAATAATAATAAATAAACTTAGCATTTTCCACATGTACAAGTGACTACAAGGCATTGTTAAGCAGTTTATCTGAGAGTGTTCACACTTTAAAAAAAAAAAAAAAAAGTATATATTCTGTTCCTGCCTTTACTAAATTGAGAATAACTTCTGATATTTGTCTCTGGAGTAAAGGCTGTCTAGTTGACTTCAATGCATTCAGTTTCAGTAAAAATACTGAGTGTAGCAAAATCTATTCCATACAGTACTTTGACCTGAGGTTTGAAGGGGTGGAGATAACTTTGCATCCAAGCTGACTTAGACTCACTACTGCAGGATCCATTACTTTGCTGTGTGGGAAGGTTGCAGCAGTAAACACACAAACTCACAGCACTTCTGAATTCTAATTTACTTAACCCATTGTGTAGTATGTGATTGAGTCTGCAGTCACCCTGGGTACAATGTAAATCAAAAAAGCAGTGCTGCTTCTCTGCAAAATTGGAGAGCAGTCTCACTACCTTAAGAAGTAGTGTTGATGTGGTGAAGTATCTTTAAGAAGGGAAGATGATGCTTTGGCAATCCCTGCTTATTTTTCTTCTGTTTATGCTCATATTGGTAATATTTTTTTCATCTCCTTTGCATCTTTATGATATATGGGATGTTTTACATATGTTAGATACCTGTTCTTTGTCTTCCTTTTTTAAACTCTAAAATTAGTTTTACCAACTGTCAAGGTTGCGCTTAGCGTCTTGGATGTAACCACTTGTGTTTATACCTTTGGGAGTCCCTCCTGTTATCTTGTGCTTATACCTCCAGGGCTTCTGCAAGAACCCATCCAAGCTCAAGCTCTTCCTTTCTTTTCTTAAAGATCACCAAAGGCTTTATTATGTACTGAAAACTGTAGTCACAAGGGTTTTGTCATAGGGCATTCGGGGGATGTGTATTGTGAAATTATGCACGCTGACTGGCAACTTCCCCAAGCTAGTGCTGATTCAATATTATGTTCATGCTGGGCTTGCTCACGCAGCTCAGCAGGTTTGATTTACAAGCCATGGTTGGGTTGTTGCTGTGCTCATAAGCCTGAGTCTCATCAGTGTAGTGGCAGACAGGAGCAAAGAAACGTAGTGTTTTCAGATTCAGGAATGCACATCTCCATTGCTCTTCTGGATAGATTTTTGTGTTATGCAGGACAGAGGTGAGAGGAGGAAAAGGAAAGAGGAGAAAGGGAAGGGAGACTTGAAACTAAGTTAGGTTTAGGCACCGAGTGCATAGGCCAGTGTCAAGGATTAAGTAACTATTCCTTATCCAGTAATCACTCAGAACCATTAGGTGCTACAGTTAAGATTTACAAAAGGTGTCACGTCAAACAACAATCAGGAAAGAACTGTGAACATTCTCTTTCAGGTGTTTATTGAATTTGGCCTCCCCTAACACATAGGCTTGAGGAGCTTATGTCAGATCAGAGTGAACAGTCTGAAACTCCCCTGTGATTTGGGACAAAGCCATTCCTTTAGAAAGCAAGGCAAGTTGTACAGGCCCTTCTGGGAACGGGGACCAGCAGTCAGATTCCCTTCATCCTTCTCATCTGCTCTAGCTAATGAGCAGGTTAAGAAATCTGTACTTTCTCTTAACTACTCTTTGGCTGAGTTTATTCCATTATCCTATAGAAGCTGTGTCATAGTGAGGAGGATACTGCTCATGTGCGTACTCCTAGCCGAGATCATTCCCCAAGATAGGGCGTTCTCCTGCATGGCAAGAAACATGGACTTTTGAACTCTCTTGGGCCAAGCAGGACTTGGAACCTGCATCCCAGGTAGTTTGATCTTCTGCGGTCAGACCAAGAAAAAACATTTATTATTTTCATAGAAAGTGGCTGAGTTTCCTACAGAGCCCAGTAGTGCTGATGTTCATTTTGACTATCTGCTAAATCAGCATCTTAAGACTTAGCATTATTCCACTTCATAACTCTGCCAGAGGATCAGTCAAATTCTTGCTGACAGTGACAATTCAGGTTATGTTTTGAAGGAGAATTCAGTGTTTAAATAGATAAATGTTTTAGGAACTTTAGTCTTGATATCATGGGGAATTTAGTTACCTGATAGGGGCACATCTTATTTTTCTCTGTGTTGGGTTTAGCTTGTGTGCACTTTATAAGCAGCACACATGGGAGAGCTGGGCTTTTTTCTGTCTCATACAGAATACCTTCTCTTTCCTAGGATGCAAAAAAAAAAAGAAGAAAAAAGCACTTAGCTCTTCAAACAGATCACCGTGAGCCAGCTATTAAGGTCTGCAAAGCAACTCATGAATTGATAATAAAGATTTTAGTAATTTTATGCAGGAGGTCCTAAAGACATAGAAAAGTACCTCAACAATAAAATGAAATTTAAGGAACAATTAACTTATCTTGACTATGTGTAACTTTTGGGATAATTATCATTTCACTAGGGGTTTTCAGCTGTATAAATAAATAATAGGCTATTCCCTTAAGTTTAAATCTACTTTCAGCAATTGCAGTTTAAATGCTAATGGATATATATCATTTCTGTTACTCTCTACAGGGATCTTAACGTTCTTAGAAGAACTTAAATGTTTGAAGATACTCTGTGGGTTAGAAAATAACTGTAGAGAACATTCTATGGTTTTTCAGTATATATTTTATATATATTTATCTAAAAACTAAGATGACCAGCACAGCATTTTTTATTCAAATGTTTCAGGCTATAGAAGAAAAATGTTTGATTGAAGCTCATTGTCTGAATCGAATTCCTGTGTAGTGTAAGCTGTGTACATTCAACGGTTACTGCACTGTATCTTTAAAGCTGTAGGTCTGTTTTCATCATTCACTCTTACATTAATGAGATACAAAAAGAAAAATTCTTCTTGTAGGTGAACTTTCTGTTTAGGTGGTGCTTCTGCTTAATTATATGTTTCTTTGATAATACTATTTTTAATAGGATCTAGAGAAGTAACCCCATAATATCCCAGGCTAAAATTTAAGGGATGATAATGTTTAAGGAATTCTACAGAAGTTCTTCAAGGTATGCCTAAGAACTAATGTTAGTGAATCAGCAAGACACTTAACCATCTGCTTAACTCTATGTGTGAGTAATTTTTGAGTAAACCTTATTTAGCAAACTACATTGGTATGATTTCAAAAATGCTTCAGTTTCAGTAATGGCTTGCTGAATTCAGAGCAGATTATTTGAATGTTAACAGTAAGAATAGGGTTCAGTTGTTTCGTTTCCTTAAAATAAAACTTATCTTTGACCCAGTGCTAAACCCATGCTCCAACTCAATGTATTTGCATTGCAAACAACATGCATTGAGCAAATACATGCATTTGTACATGCATTGAGTCCTGCACGTACGAAATGCTGTGCTTTGTTTTGTATACCAAAAGGCTTTTCTTTATATTATTGAATTTTCTTTTTCCATATTTACTGCCTCTGAGGAATGGAAGTCGTCTTACTTACGTAGGATACTTTTTTAATTACAAAGACCACGTTTGCAACAGTGCAAAACAAAAGAGAGTGTGGTTGCCAGCTGTATCTCTCACACGTGCTCTTGTTAATTTTAAGGTATGTTTGAATGTCTTTCCCTTATGTAACCGTCCCCCCATACCCACCACCCAAAGGTCAGTGAAACAAATTTGTAGCAGACAGTGGTTCTGCCTCAATGCGCTCTGGGAAGATTTTATACCATTGTTGGCTGTTTAGAGGCTATGATCCTCTGAAAGAGGAAGAAGAGGAGAAAACACAAAAGCAGATTTGCCCTCCTCTCATTCTGGAAAGTGGGCATAACACACACATAATTAAAAAATAATAAAGGTTTCTGGACCACCTTTTCTTTCAATTAGTTTTACTAATTTTCTTCAGTGCTCCATTATTTATTAGCAGCTACTTACTGCTTAAGTTCCAATATATATCTGGACTGCAAAAAGCAGAGACTGCTTCTGGTTAAAGATGCAGAGCAAGTGCCTGAAATTCAGTCCCCAACTCTTACATAAAGAATAAGGCTACAAGTCTTACAGTTTAATGTCTTACCTTTTCAATACACATTGCTGAGTCTGAGGCCACTGGATAAATTGCCTAGGAAAATGACCTGTATAAATATCTCCAGATCAATAAAGAGGAAGCCTACATGCTTTGTTAACATAGCGAGAGGATTGTTTCCACAGAGACTTTTACAAGCAGCAGTTTCTTTTGCTGAACCATATTTTCTGTTTGGGTGTATAAGTACCACCACACATACATTACAGGCAAATGTGATAAATCTGTTCCGTGTCCTGAGTCTCCAGTGCTGGGGATTGTAAAAGGAATTTAAGTAGAGGAGAATACTAAGGATGGAAATACTTCAATCAGTAATAAAACAGTACAGTATTGCTGGTGATCACAATTGCATAAAGTCTAGCGGGATTCTTTGTAATATTTACCTTCTCCTTTGGAAGAGGAATCTGTAGGTTGTCAGGGGTAAAAACAGGCTTGTCGTATTTGATCCTGGAAAAAAGAATTGCCTTATGTGACTATTTAAAAAAAAAAAAAAAAAAAAAAAAAGAGAGAGAGAGAGAAAACCTGGTAACAGAGGTAATGGAATCTGGTTCTCTGGACCTCAGACTAGGAGGTAACTGGTGAACAACTAACCTGGTTGTTCTTCAGTACACAGATATCTGGAATTTTTATGCATTATGTCAGCTATCAAGTCTTCTGTTATTGTCGTTAACATTTATAATTAATTTTTCCAGTACCCTCTTTCTCAGTCAGAATATATAACAAGAGTCTTGAAGCCAGATAGGGCCTTTTGAAGCACTGAGCCTCCTACATACTGGAACAGTGGGTTTAGCTGCAGTGGCAGAAAAATATTTCTATTCATACAGGAGAAATTAAAAGGTGGAAGGGGTTAGAATGGCAGGAGTGTGAATGTCACTGTAAATGCACCTTTAATATGTTGTTTGGAAGGCAATTACCAAGCATGTATAGGCAGGATAAGAAACAGACATCATGCCATGGATACCAGTGTGTTTATCTTTATGCCTATGTACAAGCCTAATATATGACCCCACGGTGTGTTTTTTTTTTTTTTTCTCCGTTGCATGAATTTCTCAAAAAAGCTGATTGAACTGTCTTTATAGTTATATAGCTAAAAGATAGTTTTGATAGTTTTAATATCTAGTTGAAGTACATTAGTTCAGAAAAGCTTCAGAAAAGAGTGATCAAAGATACTGGATGGCTTCCATGTAAGAAATAATTCAGTAGGATACTTCTCTTAACCTACAAAAAAAGAGACAGCTGAATGGGCTTATAATAGAGGACTGTAAAATAATGACTAGCATGGAGAAGGTGAATATAAAGGTGAGTATAGAATAACTGTTCACCGTTTCTTCCAATACAAGAACCAGAAGACATCAAATGACTCTAACAGACAGCAAATTCAGTGGAATTTCCTGCCACAGAACGTTGTAGGTACAAGAAGATAACGTTTTCAAACAGTGACTGTATTTAATGGGTTTTTATTCCATGGATTTGCCCAAAGGAACCTCTGGTTCAGCAAACTGAACCTCTGGAAGCCAAGGACTTGCTAGAACATGTGAGAACGGTAAAATGATCTCTGTGTGCATCCCCTTGCATGCCTTCTTTGTGGGCGATCGTGGTTGGCTGTTTGTGGGGACGGGATATTGAGCTACACGGATCTTTAATCTGAAACACAATAGCTTTTTATTTGATCATTAACTGAATCCCTAGCTGAGTGACATTTCTGTCACTATTGTCTGTCACCTTGTGTACACCAGCAGTTAAAGGAGATTGTAGGAAATTAGTGTCCACAAAGAGGGATTATTTTTTCCTAGAACCTGTAACATCCAACTGAATGACACTGATCCTTCGTATTTTAGGATCATCCCAGCTGTAATGAAAGCATTAGTGGGGAGAATTGCTGTATTAGTTTGCTTAACGAATGATTAAGAAATTATTTAACTGCATCATTCATTTAAACATTAGCAGCCAGGTAACAACCATTCATGTTTGTTTCTAAGTTATTTTTATATTTGTTTATGAGTGGTATTTTGGAACAACTTTTAACTCTTCAGAAACACGGTCTGCAGTAGTGGTAGTGTGATGTTCAGCCCCACCTGGGGAGAAAGCAGGCACTGGGAAGCTCTGTGGCATCACAAGCCCTTAAACCCCTTGGGGAGGACAGTGCTTGGCAAGTTAACGCTAAAAAGGAGGGCAGTCTGAAAGCCGAGTAGTCATGGGAGTTGTGGATCTTGTTAGAAAAGCTTTTGTAATTTAGCTGCTCCTGCCCACCTCTGTATCGGGCCCAGTGAGACTAAGGAGAAGGGGAGGGGCGCAGACCAGACCTGCCTTACGCTGATGGTTCCTTTGCCCAGGGAAGAATTGCCATTTAGCTGAGAAAGAAAACGGCACCTTTAGGATGGGAAGCTTCCCTGGGCAATAGCATTGATCAGAAAGAGAAAATAACCCAAAAATTCAATGCTTCTCAGCAGCCATTAGGAAGTGATTACTATTTCCTTCAGTTACTATATTGAAAAGAACGCTCTTGCATCAACTTTTTCACTTAAGTTCAAATCAAATAGGGCTGTCTGCCCTCCTTCATTTTTCTTAACCTTGTGAAATTGTACTAGGACGTGTGATTAGGTTGAAGCTGTGTATATTCCTGTAGTACTTGGAAACTACTGTATGTAATGACTATGTACTCTTCAAAAATAAATAAATCTCCTGTCCAACATAGCTTTCCTACTGTAGTTCATAACTTATGTTTATATTGGGCTGACTCACTAGCACTTCAGTTTTCTCAAGCGTACAAAAAGAGAGAAAAAAAATCATGTTAGGTAATTATTTCTCTTGTTCTTTGACTGATACTGGGGCTCTAGTAATGATAATATTTTAAAGTGGAATTGTGATGTTAATGGACAAAGTGCTTTTTGTATGACAGTGTGTTTATGTCTAGGTTCCAACTGCTGCAGTTAAAACATCCTCAGGGATGCTCTGCTGCCTGTACAGTGGCTTGCTGAGTCTAGGATGTCAGGCTGCTGTTATAATAAGGAATTAAATGATGCTATATACTGAGCACTCTGTTATGATATATTTAGAAAAATATGCTTAAGTGTCATTTATTAAAAAATCTTGTCAAACACCTGCCTTAGGATGCTGTTTTTAGTGTATAACTGCTGCTAATATATAATCAATAAGGAACACACTAAAGATGCATTATTAATAAGTGGCAGTGGTCCAAAGCAATAAGAGATCATTCCAACCATCTTGCATAAACAGCTTGCTTTGCACTATAAATTCATCCTCATCAAACCACATTCTCATTCCTAGATGTTACGCAAGTGAATTTAAAAAAGAAATTGTTAATAACATCCGTTGTGTAAAAAATATCCAGAAGATAAAGGAAGTAATGAACAATTGAAGGAGTCTCTTGTTTGGTTATGAAATTGTAATACACTTTTTTTATGGTACACAGCCATTGTTTCCAAAGGCATTAACAAATTTATCCTCCTAGAGGAGGAATATGTGCTTCACTTCTTGTGATGAACTGGTAGTGTAATGAAAAAAATCATTTTTTCTCTTGGTAAATTTTCCCTTGATCCAAATAAGATTCATACAACAAATATCATAATATCTGTGTATGGAAGAAATACTTTGGCAGTTTAGTGGAACTTAAGAGATGAGTATTCAAGCAGATATTATGGATAGTGAAAATAAATTTAGAATAAAAGATAATGAGAAAAACATTGGAATAGTTGAGAAAGCTGGAAAGCTGTGTCATGTAATTTATCAATTTTATTTTTTAACAAAGAAATGAGGAAAATATGATTATTTTAATCACTTATTTAAGCAAGTAGAGGTCTAAATAGCAGTGGTTCTGTACACAATAAGAGCATTCCAAAACGTCATAGAGTACGTATCCTGTCATATAACCTCTTTTGGCGTTTATAATTTCTATCCTCTACTTTGGTAACATATCCTCCAAACCACTTCTACCCCAATAATTTCTACCATACTCTCAAATGCTCTCTTTCTCTCTTTGTAAGAAGCTGATATACTAGTGTGATTGTGTTTTGTTTTTTTTTTTTAATCACTAAGAATGCAACTAGTCAGGTTATTTTATATCTTTCCTTTGGGACATGAAGTCTGGTTTTGTGCTTGAACATTTGTTCGAGGGAGCATTTGCACATGGTGTTTTTGCTACCTGTTATCACTTCCTTATTAATTTCTCGATGGCCTCCTTTCAGTCCAAGCACTGATTGGGAGCTATTTTGCGAGCCTAGTTATGAAGCCATAGATGTGTCTCTGCATTTGTAGAAACAATTGTTTTGTGTGATAAAATTTCTGTACCCTTCAGAGAAGGTGAGATTTTTATAAGGGTTAAACTGTGATAAGCAGAAAAGGAAGGTCAATAATCACAGATTATCACTCTAGATAAGTTCAAAACACCAACAGAATGAAATGGCAAAGTTGATTTCTATCTGTTTTTTAAAACAGCAGAATAGCAGAATACCAAAACTTGTCCATTTCATCCATTTTTTTTCTTTTCATGAAAAGCTTTTAGCTCAAGTCAATATGGAATTACACTCTTGGATTTTTTCTTTTAAAAGATAATAAAATATGCATCCAATTGTTAAGAAAACAAACAAACAAAAAGAACCTCTAATTTATTGACTGTCCTACCATACAAGAAAAAGTCAGTGAGAACAGGAGATGCTGACTCTATTATAAGCCTGAGACCTACCTCCAGTAGTATTTTACTAATATCTGAAACTAGTATTTGTCTCCTTTTGTGGTAAATGTAAGCAAATCTGGGGAGAGGTGGGTAAATTTTTGCTTTTTGGACTGCAGTCTGTTGTCACAACATTTATCTTATTCTTCCTAGTAGTAACTCATTCTTCAGTGCTTGACATGTTTTTTTAGGAGCTTGAAGAGTAATGAGATATAAAATACATGAAAGAAGTTTCACAAAAGCGCTTGGAATACCAAGGTGTACCTATGCTTGTGTAGTGTGAGTATGGGTTTTAAAGATGTCTGCTTAGTCTCTTGAACTGTCAGTTCTTCTGCTTTCATCTTATTAAGGATTCTGTTTTTGTCTGGGTTGGGCTGAGAAACCTTGCTTGCCAAGCTGATAGTAGTTTTCATTTCTGCTTATGATAATTTATTCCTAAATGACACAATATTGTGAAGGGCATTGCTTAGCAGCCCGCATGACGTTTGTGCTATAGAGGGTCTTGCCTAGACACAAGACAGGCAGCTTGCCAAATGTGCAAGGCCACAAGTAGAGACGTTTATTCCCAGCCATCCTCTGAAGCCGACTGGCTCCACAGCTAAGGGACAGCTTGTAACTGTCACCTCTGTCCCTAGCAAATGCGTTGCTGGACTCTAAGCACGGAGTGGAGAGTGAGAAAGCTTTGGAGGCAGATAAAATGGAGTGGATGTTTTGGGGTGGGTTTTGGGAGAGGTGGGCGGTGATCTATGCAGTGACGGAGCTAAGTAGTCATCAACAGAGCCAACAGGTAGCAGGGATTCATTTGGCAAGGGGTAGCTGTCATCAGAGGTGCTCGGGTGGGTTTAATAAGAGACTGCAAGCATCCTGATGTCATTGACGTGAGAAATAAGGGGCTAGAATGTGGAAGTGCAGTGGTTGCATGAGGAGTAGAGGAATGAAGTTGTATGTGTGTGAGGAAAACGTCTTCTGTCTGTGGCTCTGAAATCAGGTGTTTGGCCTTTCCACACCGTTCTGTTGGTTATTATGAGAGAGGCTTTTTTTTTTTAACAAAACCAAACCAAAATAAAAAACCTCATAGTCATTCCCTTGCAGAAAGCTTGAGAGCATATTCCCATGCTCTAAATTGAAAAGAATGTGCTCTGAGAGTTTTTGAATACACCACGCAATGTTTGCAGCACCGTGACTTTTGCAGATCTCGACTTTCCCAGCTGTTCATTATTCTGATGCTCTTCTGGGTTTATTTTTCTTCCCCCTACCCTCTGCTCTCCCCTTAGGCATTTAGTTTTGCACACTGTTTCAGGTAGATTCTGCTTACGGTCATAACCCCCGTGGGTTTTGATATAATGCTTCAGCACTGACGTTATATTGCAGATTGTGAAACATCGCAACTAGGCTTTAGCATAAGTGCTTTTTTATTCTTTTATTTATTTCAGTGAAGTATCTTTGATGATACTTTGACTTTTTTTCACCCCAGTGTGCACACTTTTTTTTTAGTTGAATCTATTTTGTTGATTGCATGTTATTCCTACACTCCCTGTAGTAGTTACAGCACCTTCCAGTTCAGGTGCTGTGTTAATGTAATTAATGTGCTTTTACCCTCTCTCAAGTAATTAAGAGAGTTGATCCCAACAGCGATTCTCAGGACAGGTATTACATTTGCCTTTTACTGCCCTTTGTTAATAGCACTTCTGTGTGTGAGTGAGAGTGCTTATGTCCCAGCCAAACTGAATTAATTTTTAAATGCATATTTGTGAAATGCTTTGTCAAATGCACCTTTTAGTAGTACACTTGTGGTGGGCATTAACTCCTTCTGCTCTAAGTTTGTGTCTGTAGCAATTCCTGATAACCCATATCTATAGCTTGATGTTTTGAGCAAATAATGTTTATAGGATGAAGTACAGTATGTCTGTATTATTGGGGGATCTGACTGCAGATGACAAGGTAGGAGTTGAAAGAGAAGAGTAGAGGCAACCACAATGTATATTAGTTACTGAATGAAGGCCAAAGTAATGCTCGGGTCGTATTGCTGCAAATGTGATTTCCAGAAAGTCTTTTTCTCACATCTTATCTTGTCTTTGCTTTGATTAAAATCACAGGTTTGGCTGAGCAGAAATTGATTTGGCCTGTGACTACACAGACTTTCTTATACTGTCCTACAAACACAGTGAAGGTAGTAAAGCAAGAAAAGTTGATCCAAATTTTGACTAGTTCTATCTTATTTTTCCTTCTAAATTTCTATAAAATAACTAGCAGTCATTTAAGGTTTCAGAACTGTGAAATAATTGATTGGCAATATCCAAGGAAACTTCCAAAAAGATTGAGCAAATATTTTCCAGGCTTGAAGACCGAATGAACGGTTGTTTTGTCTAAGAGATACTTTTTAGAGACAAAGATATTGATGGATATTGGCAACCTACTGAAGCAAGGAATATCAGTGTATGAGGAACAAGGAAGTAAATAAGCTGCTAAAAGAAAGCAAATGGAATACCATGGGATCAGTAAGTTGGAAATGAGGGAGGAAAGATCATTAATGATACTTAGATTTTTTGCAAGGTATATCTAACCCTCAATTTATTTGTTTTATCAGTACACAGGCTATCAAGCAGTTGAATTTCTCAATTCCCTGTATTTATTAGGGCAACCTTTTTTCAATAGTAATAATACAATACACAATAGTTAAATAGCAGAGATAAGTAATAAATAACACAAGGCTACAAGGAATTTACAGCATATTCTCACCAGTGAAACAATTGCACATAGCAGTTCTGGATGTTATTCACTTGTAACCGAGAGAAGTATTTGTAAGGTGCAACTATCACGTTGAAGCACAGGGTTGCAATCAAACCCCAGGTGTTTAAGTTGAAGGACAAATTTGTGCATGTCCGAACGGAGCCCTTCAGAGATCCTTCACGGTGGTCACCGGTGTGATGGAGAGGAGAGTCATGACTTGTGGTGGGGGAAAGAATGGGAAGGGCAGTGGCAAGAAAGAATAACTCGTGGGTCAAGAGTTCAATAAGCGGAGGAAAAAAAGCAAAGAGCATGTGATGCAAAAGCGATCACACACCATCAGCAGACTGATGCCCATCCAGTCTTTGAGCGATGGCTACTTTCGAAAAAAATCTCCCTGGTTTTATTGCTGAGCATGATTTTAGATGCCATGGAATATCCCTTTGGTCAGTTTGGGTCTGCTGCCCCAGCTGTGGCCCCCCAACCTTTTGCCCACTCTCAGCTTACTCGCTGGGGCAGCCGAGTGAGAGACAGACAGCCCTGCTGCTGCACTCGTGCTGTTCAGCAACAGCCAAACCACTCAGTAAGGCCGTACCAAGTATTTTCTTTGAAGGCTTCTCCAAGTCCACCACCAACGATTGCCTAGAACAGCATCTGTAAGGGACAGCACGTGTGAAACTCACCTTTCCACTTAGAGTTGCCTGTCATCTGCTAAAGTCATACAAGGGACAAGCCAGTAGCAGCTTATGGCCTGGAGTACAAGATCTCTGAGCTGAACTATTCAGAATGAAAAACTGAGTTCAGATATGTTTAGAATTGCTCAAATCTTTTGTTGCTTTTGTAGGAAATAAATTTTAAACTATCCAGTTATGTTGGTTCTGAAGGATCCGGAAATGGGTTGCAGAAATGAGAACTGCAACAGGGTAATTTCATGTTAATATTTAGCCTTTATTTTATTTTATTTTATTTATGTATTTCATTTTATTTTATTTTTAAACTCTTTCACAACTTTGGTTAGTTTGAAGTAAAATATCTGAAGTCGCTGAAGATTTTGAAACGGTTGCCTCGTTTTTTGCACATATTCCTAATTTGTTTTATTCTTGGCTAAATACCTCAGCACAGGTAAAATGAAAGATGTGTATTTGAGATTCAGTTTCAACTGAGGGAAAAATATTTTTAAAGAAGTGTCTTAAATGTCAGAGAAGCTTTTCAGAGGTGGCTATGTATAGACTCCTGTGAAGGAAAAGCTGTAAGTAAATGAATATCCAGGGTACCAAGTCAATTTAGAAAACAGCTAAATATACCTGTAAAAAAGGCAAAGAAATACCCCCCCCAAATGCAAATGTTTAATTCTCCTATCCATATTGCCACCTTTCTGAAAAACAGAAGAAATGAATCTTTCTTTCTTTTCCAGTAAACTTGTTGCCAGATTTAAAAGACAAAATGTCACACTTCATTGTTCCCATGGCATGAGCAGCATTTCAAATAACTTGTCACTGCTCATTCTGAGGAGACGTTTCCAAGGTCTGACTCATTACAGATTTGAATTGAATTATAAAGACACGCTAGTGGTTTATATACGTCAATATGAAGGGCTAGAAAACCTGTTTTTCTCAAAAGTGATCACTAACAATTATAGACTAATAATTTAATACCTTATTTAAATTAGTTTATATGATATATTTATTTAGACGTGACAACTTTATCCTGCTTCTTTTGCTGTAGAGAGATATGCTTCTGCTTACGTCAGTTCTAAAGAAATCCCTGCTACTTTCTAGGTGTGGAAAGCTGTAATTTGAGAGCAAATTTTACAGCATGCTATTTATGGGAAAATATGAAATCACGCTTTTGATTACTGGGGGAAAGCAGCTATAAGGAAGGACCTTAATAAGAGACAAAAGATGTTTTATGATATGATAGTTGTCTGTTTCAAAGCACAGTTAACATTAAATAATTAAATCACCATAAAAAATAAAGCAGTATTCCATAATATTGAAGCAAGTGTTTGTAACTTTGTTAAAAAGCAACTTGGTAACAAAAGGCAAATGGTAAAGAATAAGAAATAAATATGTTGGAGTGTAAATACGAAATTAATTGTGAATATACAACTATATTGTGTCAGAAAATGTAGGACCTTTATAGCCTGTTAACTGCTTGTGTGCATGTATCTCGCGTACTTGTGCAGATGCATATGTGCAGAGGAGAACTAGCAGAACTGACGGGTGAGCTTTAATTCATATTATCTAAACTCCCTATGTAACAAGAAGTAAGAAAAAGGAGACTTGACAAGAACTGTTCAGTCTACCTATCTTTGAATCAATCTCTGCACGTTTTTGACTACAGTGGGAACTGTCATACTAACTTTGACAGTCTTCTAGTAGGATGAATTTTGTACACATGTATTCTGTATCACCTGTGTGATTTTTATTAGGCAAACTCTATCTTTACGGATCCTTTCAACATACCTCCAAAAGACTAGAAATTATTTTAAATAAATATAATTTTCTTCATATGAATAGGTATATACTGCCTTAAGGAAACTGAATTTCTAGTTTAGGGAGTAAATTCTGTTTAGCTGGATCAGAAGGTGACCACTTCTATGTAACTCGGTTTTTGTTAGTTATTTGATCAGTCACTGTCAAGTATGGATATCTTAGTTTTCTGAAACGTGTGAAAGGTGGCAAATGCAGACAAAATTTACTTTTTTTTTTTCTGAAACTGTAATAGCTCTTTGTATGCATCTTTGTGTATCATCTTCAGAATGGCTGCTGAAATAACATTTTAATTTTTCTCCAGTGAACAACAGTTAATGATGTTCACCTGCAGGAAATCATTAGGGATTATGTAAGAGTATTTAAGAGTGTTGGATTTTTATGCTCAACAAGGAACGGTGGGGAAGTCTTCTGACCTCTTTCAGGATAAAATTAATCTTATCTTAAGGAAGGCTGTTTACAATAACCAACTCAAAAGGGACATCTTACCTTGTTAAAAATAAAACAAAACCAAAAAATTAAACGAAATGTAGGTGAAATTAAATTAATCTCAGAGAGTGGGATTCAGCTGCCATAATGTAGACACTATGAGATATATTGCTTCTAGCCACAGTTACAAAAGTGCTTGCACCTCCAGTGAGTCCTTTGCCATATCTGCCAGCCTGTACAGGTTGCACCCTGAAATAATCTTAGGCTCTCTGAAGGAGCAGTAGCTGCCTGTTTTCAGGCAACTGAATTTTGCTGTTCTTCCCACAATTAAGTCTTTACAACTTAAGTTTAAAGCAGTAACTGTGATTGCAAATAACCTTAAGTTGCTGAGGTGGCAATAATTTATTAAAACAAAACCACAGCTACAAAACATTGAAGCTACAAAACATTGAAGCCAGTGCAACATAACTAACCCTCTGGCTCAAAGTTGTTAAGAGAGAACACTGAGGCTTAACAAGTGGCAGATACGAATCTTAAAAGCCTTTAAAAAGCTAAATGAACGTTTTTTAAGATTAAAATGGTCATATTCAGTATCTGTAGTAAATTTAAGCTACTCCTTGCCACGCAAAGCATGGACGTAACAAAGTCTTATTTTCTGAGGGCAGTGCAATTTCTGAATGATGATTGTCAGATGACCACCTGTTTGTACCAGACTTATCTATTCAAAAACCTAGTGCCTTTTGGTCTTAAAAGGTGCCCAAAGCTTACATCGGAAAATTGGTTTAAGAATAAGGCTTTGGTCACTTCTCTTCCTAAACTGAAATCTAATAATATAACCTAAATAATTTGTTGCTTTGTTTAAAAACAAAAATGATTTCAAGATTTTTCTATATTAAAAAAGAGAACAGTAGTTAATGCCACAACAGAGCAAAACTCGTATTAATATAAAGATTTAAATAAAAGGAAATAACTTGGTCAATCAAGTTGCTCGTAGATATAGATAAGTGTTAGGGGTCTAGAAATGGATAAAAATGTTTCTGTGTTTTGACACTTTCAAAGTATTAAATATAATTGTCTCTGAACTTTCTGTGTAGTAAATTTGAGCAATGTTTCAATTCTATTATGCTTCGATAAAGGGAAAAAATATTAGGACTTTTATCTGTCAGCTGTAGTTGAGAAATCTTGAAGTTTTTAGATAAATTACTACTTCTGATGAACAAATGCACTGCTATACCATAAAGATGAAATGGAGAGATTTCAGATCACAGTTTCAAAGATATTCTCTGTCAGCCTACAAACCACTACTAGATAAACCAGTATTACATAAAGTTGTCTGCTGCAGATCACTCCTTTACCTCGGAAAGAAGCACGATTCCCTGCCTCCAGAAGGTAAAGCTATAGCTCTTCATGTTGCAAGAAAATTTACAGCCTAAATTACAAGGATCGTGCACGGAGGTTATATTTCTTTGACCTGTTTTGTCCGGTAATGTTATTAGATTTTATGCCACCTTAGGAGGCGGAGATCTATGTCCACTGTGCTACACTGAAAGCTCTTTCTTGTCATACCTCTGCAAAAAGTGAAAATTAGCACTGAATACATTATCAAGTACATACGTATGAATACGTAAGAATACGTACATCAGGTAAGGCCCACTAGTTCTTTTAAGTAAACAAGCAAACCCTACTTACCATTTGCAGGACATACGTGTTTTTGCAGAGCTTGTTTATTCCAAACTCTCTCTTTTCCAGGCTGAAGTATCCCTTCTCTTTCCCTCTTGCTATGAAATTCATTGTATATGTTGTTGCCTTTCTCTTTATCTTTTCCAGTTTTGTTATGTTGTGTTTGAAATGAGCAGGATTTGGTTCAAGGTTCAGATACACGTTTGCAAAGTGCCTGAACCCCCCTTTTAGTCAATGGAAGTTAGCAGAGGAAATGAGTGAGCTGTACTGATCAGCTGCATAAGGGTAAGGGTCTAATTGAATTTGAGACCTATTTGTATTTCAGAGCTTCGGAGCCTCCTATATAGTTGGACATGAGAGCTGAGAAAGACATACTTTTTACTGTACCAGAGACGAGGAGGGGTAGCTTCAGCTTTGTCAGGTAGCCCATATGCGGAAGTATGGATCGAGTCCTAGATGAGTGTGCTCAGGTGAGCTGAACTGTACTCCGTGATCCACTGAATACAGTGGGAACTTGGACTTCAAGCATACCTATGGGATTTTAAATACAGCTGTCGTAATCCTCAACTTCAGTCCATTTCTCTGTCCCCTAGAGGGGATTAAAACTAGATGCAATGTGCAAGATGTTGGCATAAAAGTAGTTTCTGTATTTTACACTTCTTCTAGATGTTTTTTAATCTTTCTTCTGCTTTCTAGCTGATATTTAGAGTGTTTTCCAAATGGAAATAGTTAAAATTATTCTGTCAATACCTTACCCCCTTCTAACTATGCTTCCTTGCTTGAATACCTGAAAACAGGTTGCAAAGGTAACGTTTTGTGAAAAAGGTGGTTAGGAAGCCCATTTGTATACCTAGAGCAGAATGGCCTTCAATGAAGAGGCTGTTTTTGTTGGGCACTGACAAATCCAGTCTTAAGAACCCTGGAGAAAACTTTATATCATACCTGTGGTTCATGGAACACCCTTTTTCCTTTTGAAAAAAAAAAAAATGTCCCTCTTTGAGGTTAAAACAAACAAAAAACCCTGAACATGGGAAGAAACTGATCATACAGGATGAAAAAATGCTTTCTTATTAAACCGTGTAAGTTAGAAAAAAAACATGGAGCATTCTCACTGTCTAGTCTTCTGTGGTTACAGATGAGTCTTCACAGTGGAAAAAAGAGTTAAAAATATTTCAAATATGTATATATTTTATGTATATCCTTGTAAATAAAAAAAAAAAGTAAAGCTAATACTGTGGTCGTACTAGACAAGACTGTATTCTGGTATAAAGATGTTTCTGTCTGGAAAAGGTTGGCCGTGTTCTAGAGAATTGTATAAGAAGAGATGATAAGAAGTGGGAGTTGATTTATATAAGATAAGTTTAATATTTATTCCATAAATAGGGTTTGGATAAGTAGGATGCATAGCTCCTACTTTCCTGCCAAAATAAGTTTTCAATTTTTCCCAAGGGGCTTCTAATTCAGTAATTAAAACTTAATTATCCAGTAAACAACTTATTAGAGGATAATTGTCATATTAGTTAACATTGTCTTAACGTTTAGACTCAGTACAACAAAATATCTATGTAGTTGATAGTAGCAAGTTGGTGCTGAATTCTGGGATATACGTGGGAACAGAGTGAAAGGATATATATACTGTGCAAGTATCGTATGTACATCTGGATCACATTCCAGTCACAAAGAATATAAACACTGTCCCTCTCATGGAAAAGATAAGAAGATAATTATCAGGAAAAAGAAATGAAAGTCAAATGTACTGCAAATGAGAGAAGAGTGTAAAGTGGTCGGTATCTCTGTGCTCCAGATCAAATGCTTTTACCTTCCGCTTCTGTGCACCGCTTTCTGCTCAGCCTCTCCAGTAATATTTCTACAGGCTGTGAATTAAACACCCCTGGTTTTGTCACTGGAGAAGTGAATCAGTATCTGTGAGATGTATCATACCAAAACAGACACTCTTGTGCTTCATTAAACATTTTTGCTTGTTTACTTCAAGATCCCACTAGAATCTGTTCTCCATATGAATCTGCCATAAATTATCAGTTTCTGAGCCTCTCAAGTTTCATATGTATTAATGTGCTCTTTATTGATATTTATCATACTAATTGAATGGGTTTTGGAATATTATGAATCTGTGGCATAATCTATATATCTTGTGTAATATTTAGAAGAGAAATAGCATGCAAAAGCTTTCAAGAAGCTTTAAATTATATAATTATTTCTTGTTATTTATAGAGTTGTTACAGTGCCTTTCATTCATTTCTTTGGAGAGCAATGTTTCTGCTTATATGTCATACCATGTAAGTCATAACTATATAATACGTATAAGTCACATTGAGATGCATAATCCATCTTAAGTTACCTTAAAAACTATGTGTTTCACTATCGGTGTAACATGGAATACATGAGCTCAAGGAATCCGAACAAATATGTTTTTAAAGCTTTATATATACATTTGCTCCATCTAGGAACAGATGCACCTAATATCTCAGCTTTTGAAGATAAGCCTTTTTGGTTTTGTTTAACTTCCTCTTTTATCCACGTTAGCACTTGACAATCTCGTTAGAGCCGTTGCTTTCTAGTTACTTGCAATTTTTATCAGCAACACCTGTTACTTGCATACTTGTTTGCTCATACATTTTGCTTCTTTCTGTACTCACTTTTTTCTTTTTTCTCCCTCTGGTTGAAGATTCGAAAAGGGAGTCATTGAGAGGCTACAAATACACCAATACTCTGCAATCCAAACAGCTGGTACATCAGAGGCAGCAACAGTGAAGATTTTCCAAATAATATTCGATAACACACTGTAGTCTTCAGGAAAATTGCTCCTAAGTATTTAAGTCATAATCCTATAGCAGCACATACCATATTTTAACCGGGGTGGTGATACTTGTGGCAAAGGTGATTTTGGTGAGATTGTTACTAAGATGAAAACATAACGACTTACTAAGAGAAACACTCTTATTTAAACATTCTTGAAAACAGAAGTATTGAAGTGAAACATCATTAAGTGTTTTGTTTTTGTAAAACAAATACTCAAAAACGTTTATTTGTTACATTTAAAAGTTTTTCATCAGTCTGATTTTGAAGGCTGATTTTTTAATTCTTTTATGGTCGTTATAAGTTTTCCTGTTTTTTCACTGCATTTCTGTAGCAGTGATTTCAAACGGTTTAATTGTAATAGTCAGAAAACATTATGAAAAGAAGATGAAATGCTCCAAGCAGTAGTGAGGAAAAGCTATCCTTTATTAACCTTAAAGACAACATAGAAACAAACTGTTCCAGTTATTTATTATAACATGGCAGTAAAAGTCCATGTAGCAAATGAAAATTTGAAAATATTTTCATGAAATATAAAAAGTACTGATTTTTTTTCACCTTACAGTGCTGTGTCCAGAAGAAGAGAACTTTGTTTCATAACTTCTATATACAGACCTTAGAAAACAAAGCCACACTGCTTCCAGTCCCTGCTAAACAAGTGGTTTTCCAGTTCTTGTCTCTGCTTATTCAGGGCTCACTGAAGAACACTTGTGAACTTCCACTTTTTCCATTAAGAAACAAGTTTTTCTTGATTCTTTGGAAGTCACTGCCTATGCATAGCAGAAATACCACTATTCTCCTTTTTTTTCTGAAATGTCTGTGGAAAGAAAAATAGTTCACTAAATATGAGCAATGTGGTACTTCAGATAGACGGTTGTAGCACCTTTCTCTGTACCAGTATTCTAAACACCATTTTGTTAGCCCAAAGATTAGAAATTTCTATTTTAATAATTTTTAATAATCAGGAGAGAGATTATTCTGGTCATAGTGAAAAGTACAATACAGTTCTTATCATCCATAGAATAATATTTGAGACGCTGCATCTCTTCTGTTATATACATATATATATATTAACAGGCTAGGTATTGCCTTTTCTTCTTCTCTCCCCTTTTTTAAATTACATAATATACTTCATAAGAATTGTTTCAGGTTTCTGAAGGATTCTATCTGTGAAAATCTCGAGAGAAGGAAGAAAAGCAGGAAAATGCAGTTTTTGAACTTGCTTAAATAACTTAAATATGTACAAACTCCTGAACATTTAAATATTAAGCATTTAAAATAAAAAATCATCCTGAAGCTGGTGATGATCATTTATACACTTTACTTTTGGAAAAGTTTTTGCACAGAGATTTTGCACAGAGATGCCCCAAATTTCATTTACTTTAACAGAGGTCATGGCATTCAGCAGGGCTCAGTTCAGACGTTTTTGTACTTTCATTTGCAGGATCCAAATTTTAGTGCTTATGTGCTTTTGTGACTGCAAAGAGCCTTTTACTGACCTTTTTTTTAATGCCCAAAGCCATGGGAATGGCAGCGCCATTACTGCTTATTTTAAGAGAGAAACTGATCTTTTTGTAAAGTGTCATTGTAATTCTAAACTTACGTAAGCAAATTCAATAAGGTTTCTGTTCCTTGGTACTTTCTTTTTTGGAAAGAGGAATTGAAAGTTGTATAATTTGAAGATTCATATAGGTCTCAAGTGTGAGAATCCTTTTTTTTTTTCTTTAGGTAAAATTGTAATGCGTATTACGCTATTCTCATTTGCTAGATTCTGTAGTGTTTACTGTGTTGCTTTTAAATTAGATGGTGGGCAGCAATGCCAAAGTTATCTGGATAACTGGGAGTTGACTCTCAGGGGCTTCTGGCTAGGACATGACAATACTTTATGCTGAAGGTGGCTTAGGAATTATTTGACCAGAAAAAGCAAACAGAAGTTGACCTGACTGTGCAACACTGGTCCAGTGAGGTGCACTCGCGTTGTGTTGGAATGAAGTTGAGGGTTAAATAAGGAAGCAAGTTCGAAGCTACTGGCTTAGACTGTGAAGTGATTTTCCCACATCTGGGAAGAAAGCCTGAGTTCTGAACTTGACTTTCTCTTCCATTTAAGCAGTTTCTACACGACAGTCATTGGATAAAAAGCAAATCATCTAGAAATCATGGGCTGTCTCCTATGTCACTCCTATAAGAGTAACTATGTGATATCTTCAAGCTTGCTCTTGTTTTGTGGATCTTGTAGAGTGAAAATTCCTCTACGTATGGTAACATTCTTCAATCAAGGTTGAAAATCATGGTATATGTCAGCATATTGCCTGATGGCTGGGGCGTTGTTCTGAACAGTGAAAGACATAGGCTTTGAGTTCAGTAGATATAATTGGAACCTCAGTTTTCTGTTTTATAGACAAGCACTTTAACATGTTGTTTATTTGAGAAATGTTAATAACCGTACTGTCACAAGTGGAATGATGCCATTGCGGTGTGCAGTGTATTTCCATGCAAGCTGTTCTTTGAAATTCCAGAAGTTCAGAGCCTTTTGATTTCAGTGTTTAGGCACTTTTCTGTTTCAACTTCAAATGCCAAAGGATCCTAGCATGAGCTTCATATACCACAGTATTTCTCTACATGCCTGGATGCCTACAGTTCCTGGAAAACCTCTCAGTTCTCAAAGGAATTGTCAAGTGATTCCTGGTAACTGTTGAACCATGGGCTCTGTGAATTGCTTTGGAGAAATTAGGTGTGCATCTTTTCTAAGTCCTGCTTGAAAAATTGCAATGCTAAGATCAGACTCTGGGTCCCCCCTTCTCCTGACTATTTAACTTATTG